>JAJOZX010000430.1:525000-527500 GCA_023014485.1 Bathynomus jamesi | reverse complement strand
TGAAAATTGAGAGTTATTCCCAATATATATATATATATATATATATATATATGAAAATTATTTCACGAAAGTAACACGTGAATAATATTTATGGTGAAAATAACCACGATGGAAAAAGGAAACACAGAATGGTGCTCAAGCGCTTTCGTCTAATGACATCTTCAGGAGTGTTCCTGAGGATGTCATTAGACGAAAACGCTTGAGCACCATTCTGTGTTTCCTTTTTCCTTCGTGGTTATTTTCATCATATATATATATATATATATATATATATATATATATATATATATCAAAACATCCAGAGAATAGCGAAAACTTTGCGACTTCGTAGGTAGCATCAGTTGCAAAAGTCGTGATACGCTGGGTTCCACCTATCTTAAAGGTCCAACGTATCCCAATTTTTGTAATCTGTGGTTACTTACTGAGTGTTACTTAGTGTGAGTTCGAACAACGGTTCAGGATCGATCTGCAGTCGACCCCACTGCAGCATCCCGCCTCATTTGCAGGATTTGGTGAAGGAGGGAATTGCTGGCTGATCAGGGGACTTTGCAGAGGAATCTATCCAGCTGGTTCTTGAAGTTATTCAGGTCGGTGTGCTGGAGATTCCTTACTTCTCTCGGTAGAGCATTGAAAAGCTTTGGGCCTCGTATTCTGAGAATATTTTCCATCCTCGTTTTCATGGCACCCCCGTTCCACAGCAGCTGGGACTGCACAAAATTTGCCTCTTTTCTCATTCTAGTTTGTTTCTATTTCATTTCTAAGGTTAGGGACAAAGCCCTCAAGTATTATATATATTATGAAAAAAAATTGTGATTTGAATATAAACAATATACTTTTAAGTTCTGCGAATTTTCATATATTTAAAAATACTGTAACAATTATAAGAAGCGCTAAATGTGAACACGAGTAAATAACGGTTTAAAAATAAAATTTCTATGTAAATACGACAAAATTGCGAGAATTGCGTACCACATCAAATGAAACACCTAATCATTAATAATTTTTGGATTCTACATCATTCAGCGAAGTTTTAAAATTGTAATATATCAACAATAATAGTATTGGTCGCGCGAAATTGCTGGATCTTGCTATAATGAGGTTGCATGGAGTAAAGGTTAACGAATTTTTAAGCCGGACCTAAACCGTCGTTCGAAACCACCTAAAAGTAAGATATACAGTATATATATCTATAGCTTACCTTTAGGTGGTTTCGAACGACGGTGAAATTAATCCCATATATATATATATATATATATATATATGAAAATTATTTCACGAAAGTAACACGTGAAAAATATTTATGATGAATAAAACCACGAAGGAAAGGAAACACAAAATGGTGCTCAAGCGCTTTCGTCTAATGACATCCTCAGGAACACTGAAGTACATAAAAAGGTTAAGCCTATATATAGGTTACAGAAAGAAAAAAAAGAAAATAAATAAACATACATACACACACACATATATATATATATATATTATATACATATCTATATATACAAATACATACATACATACATACATACATATATATACAATAAACAGAGAAGTAAAAATAAAAAATAAAAAATTAAAACCTTAAAGGATTACCCGTGAGGCGTACAGATTTGTAAGGAAAAATATCGATTTTTAGCACAAGATCAAATGGATTATAAAAATACAAATTTATACTGGAACTCTGCCCGGGTTTTAACACACTGCTGCCTATGGTCAGGTTTCGATATATATAAAAAAATAAAATGCAAATTAAAAGTTAATCGATTTTTAGCACAAGATCAAATGGATTATAAAAATACAAATTTATACTGGAACTCTGCCCAGGTTTTAACACACTGCTGCCTATGGTCAGGTTTCGATATATATAAAAAAAATAAAATGCAAATTAAAAGTTAATAAAGTAGAAGACAAGTTTACCAAAGATTTAATGTTTTACCCTTCTTATCTAAATCTGTTTTAAAGGAATTCAAAATAACAGGATCGAGTTGAAAAAGACCTTTGCTTATGTTGAAGTTATTTGAAAGTTGGATAATGGCAGACTCAAGAATATTTCTATTAACAATGTTGCTTGAATGGAATAAAACTGAAGCATTATTCCAATCAATACAGTGGGCTAACTCTGACAAATGGACAAAAAGGGCACTGGACAACTGTCCCGTTCTAACGGAATATTGATGCTGTTTTATACGTGTGTGCAAATCCTTTCCCGTCTGACCTATGTAAAAGGAATCACATTGTTTACAACCAATTTTATAGATAATGCCTGAATTATTGGTAGGGCTATTTTTTACTATGATATTTTTCACAATATTGTTATATGAAAATACTACATTAATATCCAAAAGTTTAAGTACATTAGCAATGCCTAAAAAGCCCGGGAAAAATGGAAGTACTAAAATATTTTTTGACAAAGTACAAGTGTTAATATTGACACGATAGAAAGTTCGTTTTGCCTTGTTGAGACAAGATTCCATAAACGCAGATGGATAACACAAATCACTTC
>JAJOZX010000430.1:507500-520000 GCA_023014485.1 Bathynomus jamesi | reverse complement strand
TCATCGAAAAAACGGGGCCACTGCGTGGTTTATCTTCTATGGATCCTGTTTCCTTAAACTTTGCAACAAGTCTGCTAACACAACTCTGTGTTATTGGCTCGCGGTCTGGATGCAGTCTGTTAAATTCAGCAGCGGCCTTTCTTTGACTCCGATTTCCTATGAGTAGAATTATCTGGATTCGTTCTTCCCTGCTCACAGACATTATGGCATGTAGAAAGAGAAAAATATGAATTATGGTTTGTAGAAATAGAAAAATATGAATTTCTCCTATGATGCCGGACGTATGGGACACCTGTATATATATATATATATATATATATATATATACACACACACACACACACACATATCTATATATATATATACCCCCATTGGAAAACAAATCGGAACCACCTGTATGCGAAAACGAAAGAGAAAAAATAAAAATAATCCTCGCCAACATTCAGGGCCTTAAATCAAACCATTCTCCGAACAAAGTTTTATACCTGAAGGGACTCATGCAAGAAACCGGAGCAGATTTTGCATGCCTCACGGAAACTCATCTAAAGGACTGCCAGGCGAACTATGAAAATTGTGAGTCCTGTATTGACAAAAAAGAAATACAAATTGACAACTATAACATCCTCCGAGCCGACAGAACAGTGAGACGTAAAGGAGGATGTGCTATTTAAACACGCGAAAGGCATATGGCAGAAATGACTATAAGTACTTCAAACAGCTACATAGAATGTGTAGCAGCAAAAGTTGAAAAATTAAGTATGGTAGTAATTGTAATGTTCAGACCCCCAAACACGCCAACCTCAAAATTTTCAGATTCCATTACAGAGGTAAGAAACTGGGTAAAAGAATCTCCAACCCCAAATATTTTTCTCTGTGGTGATTTTAATTTCCCATTCATGAAATATAAGAGGATAGGAAAAAATATATGTATACACCAGGACAAGGGGGCACACGAGAAGACCAGGAGCAGGTAAAAATGCTACTAGCTCTAGCTGATGAATTTATGTTAACGCAAGAAATTACAGAAAACACAAGAAAAAACAACTGCCTAGATTTGGTATTCACAAACAACAGTGATCTAATTGATAATGTAGAAATATCACCAACTATGACATCGGACTACAACATCATTGAAATAACAACTAATATAAAGGCAACAGGAAAGGAAAGAACACGCACAACAGAAAGAAGCAAATTCGAACTTTTTAATTTTCACTCCAAAGCTATAAACTGGGAAGATGTGACATCCAGCATGGAAGTAATATATTGGAAAACCATTTTCGAGGCCAAGACAACGGAGGAGATGCTAATGACCTTAGTGGAGAAGACGTTAGAAATTGTGGAAAAACATGTCCCAAAAATACAACAAAGAGGAAAGAGAAGCAGGTTCGAGAGACAAAAGAGGGCATTGTTTCGAAAGAGAAAAAGAGTGACTGCAAAATTAAGTAACTGTAAAGATAACATCAGAAAAAATTTAAATGATAAACTGCAGAGTATCGATGACGTCAACCAGGAACTAATCGAGAAGCATACAGAAAAAGAAGAAGACGACGCTATAGAAGCGACAAAGGCAAACTGAAAAGTACTTCTACAATTTCGCAAAAAGAAAGTCGAAAAACTATGCGACTATCGGACCTTTAAAAAACGACAAAGGTGCTTTATCAGATGATCTAACAGAAGTAGCTAAAATATTAAGAGCTCAGTACGAATCATCTTTCAGTATCCCAAAAACTGACAGATTGGTATGCGATAGAAATGCGTTCTTTGAAGAAGAACTACAAGGGGAAAGTATAACGGATTTCGACTTTACGACGGATGATATTACACAAGCCATAGGGAAACTAAAAACACACTCGGCGGCAGGACCGGATAAATGGAATGCCACACTGATCAAAAACTGCAAGAATGCAATCGCTGAGCTTTTATACTGGATACGGAGACGATCACCAGACACGGGAGAAATACCGGGCATCCCGAAGAGCGCGAACATAGTCCCAATATGTATAGGAGGAGATCGATCCGAGGCCAAAAACTATACGCCAGTGTCGCTTACATCTCATCTCACTAAAATATTTGAAAGAATAGTTAGACAGAAAATCTATGACTTATTCGAAAATCAGAAAAAATTCAATGATAACCAACATGGGTTTCGGTCAGGCAGATCATGCCTATCGCAACCAATGGAACACTACAACATTATTGATTCACTTGAAAGTAATGAAACCTATGATGTACTATACACAGACTTTGCTAAAGCGTTCGACAAGTGTGACCACGGAATCATAATATATAAACTGAAATATATGGGAATAACAGGAAAAGTAGGGAAATGGATATATAATTTCCTTAGTGAGCGGCAGCAAGTCGTTACAGTACAAGGAGTACCTTCATCAGAATCAGAGGTCCTCAGCTCAAACCCAAAAGGAACAGTATTAGCTCCACTACTCTTCATAATCATGCTAACTGACATAGATGAGGACGTTACCAGAGACAGCACAGTAACATCCTTTGCGGATGACACAAAGATCAGTAGAAAAATAAGAAACCCAGAAGACATAGGATCTCTACAAACCGACATAAACAGAATCTACAAGTGGACGGAAGACAACAATATGAAGTTTAACACCTAGATATTTCAGCTGTTACGGTACGGAAAAAGAGAAGACCTAAAATCACACCGAATATGATACCCCAAATGGACAGGAAATTCAGAGAAATTCCAGTGCAAAAGATTCAGGGGTTGTAATGACAGATGATGCGAAATTTGAAACACAAAATAAGATAGCAGTAAACAGAGCAAAGAGAATAACGGGACAGATATTGAGAACCTTTAAACGAAGGGATAGGAAAGTAATGATTCCTCTACTGAAAACACTGATCACACGGTAGACTGTGTCGTATTACCAAATTAAAGGCGAGACAGGGAACATCCTTAACCCTGAAAGAAAATAGTTTTGTGGTGATCAGCTGCCCAAAGACCTAAGAAACACGAAGGGAGTTGCAGTGGACATCTTCAAAGGAAGACGAGACGCCTGGCTCAGAACAATCCCCGATGAGCCGGGTGTACCTGGCTATGTGAGGTGGAGGGCATAATAAGCCAACTCACTACTTCACCCGGCCAACTCGAGAGGAGGGGCGACAAGCTTGACCTTCGCGAAATGAGCAATCATCGCGCGGCACCTTTGTAAAGTTGTAAGGTAAGGTGTGTATATATATATATATATATATGTGTGTGGTGGATCGGATATCCGCATCCGCACTTCTGACTGCGGATGTTATGCGGATATTACCTCTAATAAATTATGCAATTTACAATTAAATTAGCTTATAAAGTAGCTTATAAGGCCCAGTCATGCACATTTCATGTAAAGTATTAATTATTAATGAACAAACAAACATATAAACATCAAAATATAAATACCTGGTAACACAGAAAATTGAATGAAACTTGTTTTATTGAATTTTCTGTGGCTGAAACTCTTGAGAAAGTTATTATTTTTATCATAATGAAAACATTAATATTAATTTTAATTCTTATGCATTGCCTGCCATAATAGTAATATCATGAAATTTGAAAAATTATGTCATATTCATAATTCTATATTATATTGATAGATTAACTAGATATCCGCATCCGCATCCGCGGATACTGAAATTAAAAATCCGCATCCGCAGATCTTGAAAAACTGACATCCGGTCCACCACTAATATACAATATATATATATATATATATATATATATATATATATATATATATATATATATGAAAATTATTTCACAAAAGTAACACATGAAAAATATTTATGATGAATAAAACCACGAAGGAAAGGAAACACAGAATGGTGCTCAAGCGCTTTCGTCTAATGACATCCTCAGGAGCACTGAAGTACATAGAGAGTTAAAGCCTATATATAGGTTACAGAAAAAAATAATATATATATATATATATATAATATATATATATATATAATATATATACATACATACATATACAATAAACGGAGAAATGAAACTTAAAAAAAAAAAAAAATTATTAAAAATTAAAAGATTGTGGGAGGACATAAACTTTGCAAGGAAACTATCGATTTTTAGCACAAGATCAAACTACCGATTTTTAGCACAAGATTAAATTAATTGTTTCCAACCATGTTAAAAAAAAAATACAAATTTATACTGGAAATCTGCCCGGGTTTTATCACTCTACCCATCTTGTATATAAAAATAAATTGAAAAATAAAAGTTATTAGAGTGGCATACAAGTTTACCAAAGATTTAGCGTTCTACCCTTCTTATCTAAATCTTTTCTGAAGGAATTCAAAACAACAGGATCGAGTTGAAAAAGACCTTTGCTTATGTTGAAGTTATTTGAAAGTGGAATATTGATGCTGTTTTATACGTGTGTGCAAATCCTTTCCCGTCTGACCTATGTAAAAGGAATCACATTGTTTACAACCAATTTTATAGATAATGCCTGAATTATTGGTAGGGCTATTTTTTACTACGATATTTTTCACAATATTGTTATATGAAAATACTACATTAATACCCAAAAGTTTAAGTACATCAGCAATGCCTAAAAAGCCCGGGAAAAATGGAAGTACTAAAATATTTTTTGACAAAGTACGAGTGTTATTATTGCCCCGATAGAAAGTTCGTTTTGCCTTGTTGAGACAAGATTCCATAAACGCAGATGGAAACAGATCTCCAATACCGTTGATTTTTTCTAATTCGGCATCAATGTATTCCGGACTGGCGATCCTAAGGGCGCGGAGAAACATTGAAGAAAAAATGGCCTTCTTAATGGGGGTGTCATGTCCCGAGTAAAAGTGTACGTAGGACAAATTGTTTGTTTTTTTCCGATAGATACTGAACTTAAAACCTGGGCTTTCCCTATGTACACGCACATCCAAAAACGGAATTGAATTGTCTTGTTCCACTTCTAAAGTAAACTTAATGGAGGGGACTTGATCATTTAACTGAAGGAGGAAGTTATCCAGGTCACGATTCATGGGCCAGATACACAAAATATCGTCGACGTACCGTAACCAAGGGATGCCAACCCCCAGGATTCTCGGAATGTAAGTAATTTCGAAAAACTCCATATAAATATTGGAGAGGAGGGGCGACAAGGTGTTGCCCATGGCCATCCCAAAAACTTGTTGATAATACTCGTTATTGAAAGTGAATTTACAGTCCTCTCCAATATTTATATGGAGTTTTTCGAAATTACTTACATTCCGAGAATCCTGGGGGTTGGCATCCCTTGGTTGCGGTACGTCGACGATATTTTGTGTATCTGGCCCATGAATCGTGACCTGGATAACTTCCTCTTTCAGTTAAATGATCAAGTCCCCTCCATTAAGTTTACTTTAGAAGTGGAACAAGACAATTCAATTCCGTTTTTGGATGTGCGTGTACATAGGGAAAGCCCAGGTTTTAAGTTCAGTATCTATCGGAAAACAACAAACAATTTGTCCTACGTACACTTTTACTCGGGACATGACACCCCCACTAAGAAGGCCATTTTTTCTTCAATGTTTCTCCGCGCCCTTAGGATCGCCAGTCCGGAATACATCGATGCCGAATTAGAAAGAATCAACGGTATTGGAAGTGATCTGTGTTATCCATCTGCGTTTATGGAATCTTGTCTCAACAAGGCAAAACGAACTTTCTATCGGGGCAATAATAACACTCGTACTTTGTCAAAAAAATTTTAGTACTTCCATTTTTCCCGGGGCTTTTTAGGCATTGCTAATGTACTTAAACTTTTGGATATTAATGTAGTATTTTCATATAACAATATTGTGAAAAATATCGTAGTAAAAAATAGCCCTACCAATAATTCAGGCATTATCTATAAAATTGGTTGTAAACAATGTGATTCCTTTACATAGGTCAGACGGGAAAGGATTTGCACACACGTATAAAACAGCATCAATATTCCGTTAGAACAGGACGTCGTCCAGTGCCCTTTCTGTCATTTGTCAGAGTTATCCCACTGTAGTGATTGGAATAATGCTTCAGTTTATTTCACTGGCAACATTGTTAATAGAAATATTCTTGAGTCTGCCATTATCCAACTTTCAAATAACTTCAACATAAGCAAAGGTCTTTTTCAACTCGATCCTGTTGTTTTGAATTCCTTCAGAAAAGATTTAGATAAGAAGGGTAGAACGCTAAATCTTTGGTAAACTTGTATGCCACTCTAATAACTTTTATTTTTCAATTATTTTTATATACAAGATGGGTAGAGTGATAAAACCCGGGCAGATTTCCAGTATAAATTTGTATTTTTTTTTTTAACATTGGTTGGAAACAATTAATTTAATCTTGTGCTAAAAATCGGTAGTTTGATCTTGTGCTAAAAATCGATAGTGTTTCCTTACAAAGTGTATGTCCCTCCCACAATCTTTTAATTTTTAATAATTTTTTTTTTTTTTTAATTTCATTTCTCCGTTTATTGTATATGTATATATATATATATATATATATATATATATATATATATATATATTTTTTTTTCTGTAACCTATATATAGGCCGTAACTCTCTATGTACTTCAGTGTTCCTGAGGATGTCATTAGACGAAAGCGCTTGAGCACCATTCTGTTTCCTTTCCTTCGTGGTTTTATTCATCATATATATATATATATATATATATAATTAAAATTTAGTAATATACGGACATATATATATATATATATAGACACACACACACACACACACACAACACACACACACACACACACACACACACACACAGGGTGTCCCAGAAGACTGGATTCATAGGGTAAATAGACATTATATTTTTAAAGTGAAAGAAACACATTTCTAATGTCAGTTTTACATATTTCAGGAGAGAAAATGCCCTGATGGCTCAGTATACCAATCAAGAGAAGTTGGAACTGGTATTGCTACATGTTTCCGAAAAAAGCCAGAGGGAGGCATGTTCATGAAATAACTGACATGCCTCCCCATAGCTTTTTCCGAAAACATGTAGCAGTACCAGTTCCACCTTCTCGTCATTAGTATACTGAGCCGTCAGGGCATTTTCTTTCCTGAAATATGTAAAACTGACATTAGAAATGTGTTTGCTTCACTTTAAAAATACAGGGCCACTCAATATATTTTGCCCCACGTTTTTTTTCTTTCCAAGTTTCCTTGTAAGTTCCAGATATTTTGTACACAAGTAGTTACATACCTTTTTTACAAGTTTTTATTTTTCCGCATAGTCTCCATCCTTTTCTACTGCTTTCCTCCACTCGAAACAAGGGCCTTTATTCCTTGCTGGTAAAAGTCCGCTGGCTTCGCTGGAGCCACCTCTTAACCTCCTCAACAACCTCATCGTCACTCTGAAACTTTCTTCCACGAATAGCATCCTTCACTGGCCCAAACAAATGGAAGTCTGAAGGTGTCAGATCCGGGCTGTATGGAGGGTGGGGTAACACAGTCAAGCGCATTTTTGTGATGGCGTCTCTTGTTTGCAAACTGTTGTGTGGTGTTGCGTTATCGTGCAAAAGAAGGACGTCTTCCAGTTTTCTCTCCGGTCGAACTTGCTTTATACGACTCTGGAGCCTCTGTAGGGTACCAATGTATGCTTCTGAGTTGATTGTTTGTCCTTTCTTCATAATGTCCACCAGAATCACCCCTTTCATGTCGCAGAAGATGGTGGTCATAACCTTTCCTGCAGAGGGAGCCATTTTGAACTTCTTGCATGGGGAGTCTGCGTGATGCCACTCCATGGATTGGCGTTTTGTTTCAGATTGAAAGTGGTGTATCCAAGTATCATCCCCAGTCACAATTGTTAAAGGAAGTTATCCCCTTCTGTCTCGTATCGAACCAACGACTCGGAAGCAATTCCTTTTCTTTGGGCTTTGTGATCTTCAGTCAGTTGGCGAGGAACAAACCGTGAACACACTTTTGAGTATCACAGTTGCTGAATTATCGTATTCACACTTCCTTCACTGATTCCTAGCTCCAGTGATAGCTCCTTGTATGTGACGCGCCGATTTGATCGAATGATGGTGTTAGCAAGTTGCACAGTGTGAAATATCATAGCCGATGCCGGGCAACCGTTGCGTGGCTCATCATTGAGGCTGGCTCTCCCTCTCTCCGATGATCTTACACGTTTAGACCAGCGTCCAACTGTGCTTCGATCAACATCAGCATCTCCGTGAACGTTTTGTAGACGTTTGTGAATATTTTCAACTGTTTCCTTCTCTGCGGTTAAGAAGTCGATAACAGCTCTCTGTTTATGATGCACATCACTGTCAGATGCCATTTTCGAAACTGCGTTAACCACCGGTTTTATACAAGAGCGTTTAAAAGGGGTTTTATACAAGGAGGGGAGGTTCAAACTGGAAAAATCCGGTTATGTGAAGCGCAAAAAGTTCAAACTTACGGCCCAAAAGACATTTCAGCCCCATGGTCTATTATTTAGCTAAGAAAAAAGGGTGGGGCAAAATATATTGAGTACCCCTAGTATAATGTTTATTTTCCCTACGAGTCCAGACTTCTGGGACACCCTGTATATGACGTACGCGACTAAATTTCATTTTATTAATTTTTATTTTTAATCATACACAAGCAGAGAAGTTTCAGTATGATGAGTCAATTTGGCAAATGAAAAAGAGACCCCCCCCCCAAAATCTCATTTCCTTTATGTCTTACAATAAAAAAATACCAATGATATTTTTGAATGATAAATAAAAACTGGCTTCGTTTAATGTTTAAATTTAAATTTGATGTTATATATATAAAAGCTTAGTTTAATTTTCAAATTGATGTCAATTAGCAAGAAAAGTTTCACCAATTTATTCAAGTTTAATTATATATATATATATATTATATATATATATATATATATGAATAGAAACGACATAAGTATTAAGGAACGTTTCTGCACACGAGGAGGAGAGATAACGAATAAATGAAAAATGAGGCGAATCTCTCCTCCTCGTGTGCAGAAACGTTCCTTAATACTTATGTCGTTTCTATTCATTTATATACTGCGCGGTCATTGCAGTTATATGCATATATATATATATATATATATATATATATATATATATATATATATATATATATACACACACACACACACACAGTGACGCTCATAAGTATTCGAAACAGAGAAATATTTCAGTTATATTTGTGTTTATCTTTTGTACCATGCATAGGATAGTTATGAACAAAAATGTAACAAAAAAATATTTAACAAGCAAGACAATTAGTTTAACTCCAGCAAATAATGTAAAACATCAAAGAATTTTGGGAAAATAAAAAAGGTTAAAATGCAAAAGTATTTGTAAATTTATTTACAAAATTATTTAATACTTTGTGTGTCCATCTTTTACTTCAATGACTTGATTGATTCGTTGATTGATCTTAAGAGATCTGTTATTGCTGCACACGAATCTGGAAAGAGTTATAGGAAGATAGGAGAAGAACTTCGAATTCCGTTTACGACGATTGCTGCAGTTATAAAGAAATGGAAAAGCTTTGGAACAATCAAAACTCTACCAAGGTGTGGACGACCTCGCAAGATTTCAGAACCTACAACTGGACGGATTGAAAGAATGGCTGCTGCGAATCCACGCGTGACTGCGGGTGCCAAACATTAAGACTAAGTTCGATGTCCATCTGTCGGACATTGTGAAAGAATGGAGTGCATGGAAGAGTTGCACGAAGAAAATCTCTACTACGTAAAGCGCACAAAGGAGCTCGTTTAAAGTACAGCAAGGATAAATCAAAATAATGAATTTCCATTCTGGAAGAAATTTCTCTGGACAGACGAGACCAAAATTGAATTATTCGGGAACAACGAACAATGGTAGGTTTGGCGAAAATGGAATACTGCATTCGAGAAAAAAAAACATCCTTCTTACTGTCAAACATGGTGGTAGTAGTTTGCTTCTTTGAGGATGTTTAATTGGGTGCTACTGTAGTATGCGGTCTACCTACGATTGGTTAGGTTTAATCATGATATTTTCGTTAAAACTAACGAAAATATCATGACTAAACCTAACCAATCGTCAAGGGCGATTAACATTGGGATGTAAACAAGCAATTAGCAAACAAGATAAGAAATTATACTTGAAAGGTAAACCGCCGAATCGTAGGTAGACCGCATACTACAGTAGCACCCTTAATTGTTTCTGGTCCAGGAAAGCTGTCATCAATGGAATATTGAATTCGAAGAAATATCAGAAAATGTTGGAAGAAAATGTATTGCCTTCAGTTCGAGAGCTGCGAATGGGTCGCAATTTGGTTCTGCAATAAGATAATGATCCAAAACATAAAAGAAGGCCATGAAATGGCTTCAACAAAAGGATTTCAAGCTTTTCGAGTGACACACTCAAAGCCCAGATCTCAATTTAACCAAAAATTTATGGTTTTCTTCGAAAAAGTTGTCCGCAAGAGAAACCCCTCGAATCTGAATGAATTGTAACAATTTTCTTTAGAAGAATGGGCTAAAATTACTTTTGAAAGATGTCGAAAGTTTGTAAAAAATTACCCAAAACGAATCAATAAAGTTATTGAAGTAATAGATGAACACACAAACTATTAAATAATTTTGTAAATAAATACTGTTTACGAAAACTGTTGCATTTTAACTTTTTTTTTTATTTTCCTCAAATTCTTTGATGTTTTACAATTTACGTTATATGATGAATTTAAACTAATTTTTTATTTGTTAAATTTTCCTAACGAACGCTAAACTTTTCATAACTATTCTCTGCATGGTACAAAAGATAAGGACGAATATAACTGAATATTTCTCTGTTCGAGTACTTATGAGCGTCACTATATATATAATATATATATATATATATATATATATATATATATATATATATATATATATATATATATATATATATATATGAAAATTATTTCACGAAAGTAACACGTGAAAAATATTTATGATGAATAAAACCACGAAGGAAAGGAAACAAAAAGGTGCTCAAGCGCTTTCGTCTAATGACATCCTCAGGAACACTGAAGTACATAAAAGGTTACGGCCTATATATAGGTTACAGAAAGAAAAAAAAACAAAAATTAATAAATAACATACATACACACAAACATATATATATATATATATATATATATATATACATATCTACACACATACATATATATATATATATATATATATATATATATATATATATATATATATATATATATATATATATATATATATGCAATAAACGGAGAAGTAAAAATAAAAATTAAAAATTAAAGATTAGAGGATTAACCAAGAGGCATACAGATTTGTAAGGAAAAATATCGATTTTTAGCACAAGATCAAATTAATTAAAAATACAAATTTATACTGGAAATCTACCCGGGTTTTAACACTGCCTTTTAGAGTCAAGTTTCGATATATATAAAAAAATAAAATGAAGATTAAAAGTTAATAAAGTAGCGTACAAGTTTACCAAAGATTTAACGTCCTACCCTTTTTATCTAAATTTGTTTTGAAGGAATTCAAAACAACAGGATCGAGTTGAAAAAGACCTTTGCTTATGTTGAAGTTATTTGAAAGTTGGATAATGGCAGACTCAAGAATATTTCTACTGACAATGTTACGAGAATGAAATAAAACTGAAGCATTATTCCAATCAATACAGTGGGATAACTCTGACAAATGGACAAAAAGAGCACTGGACAACTGTCCTGTTCTAACGGAATATTGATGCTGTTTTATACGTGTGTGCAAATCGTTTCCCGTCTGACCTATGTAAAAGGAATCACATTGTTTACACCCAATTTTATAGATAATGCCTGAATTATTGGTAGGGCTATTTTTTACTATGATATTTTTCACAATATTGTTATATGAAAATACTACATTAATATCCAAAAGTTTAAGTACATTAGCAATGCCTAAAAAGCCCGGGAAAAATGGAAGTACTAAAATATTTTTGACAAAGTACGAGTGTTATTATTGACACGATAGAAAGTTCGTTTTGCCTTGTTGAGACAAGATTCCATAAACGCAGATGGGTAACACAGATCACTTCCAATACCGTTGATTTTTTCCAATTTGGCATCGATGTATTCCGGACTGGCGATCCTAAGGGCGCGGAGAAACATTGATGAAAAAATGGCCTTCTTAGTGGGGGTGTCATGTCCCGAGTAAAAGTGTACGTAGGACAAATTGTTTGTTGTTTTCAGATAGATATTAAACTTAAAACCTGGGCTTTCCCTATGTACCCGCACATCCAAAAATGGGATAGAATTGTCTTGTTCCACTTCTAAAGTAAACTTAATGGAGGGGACTTGATCATTTAACTGAAGGAGGAAGTTATCCAGGTCACGATTCATGGGCCAGATACACAAAATATCGTCAACGTACCGCAACCAAGGGATGCCAACCCCCAGGATTCTCGGAATGTAAGTAATTTCGAAAAACTCCATATAAATATTGGAGAGGAGGGGCGATAAGGGGTTGCCCATGGCCATCCCAAACACTTGTTGATAATACTCG
>JAJOZX010000430.1:472500-502500 GCA_023014485.1 Bathynomus jamesi | reverse complement strand
CCTGTCTTTTATGAAACCCCACAAAAAAAAGTTTGGGGTGTGATGTCAAGTGAGTATGGAGGCCATTCCACTGGTTCATGAAGGGGGATTAGTCGCCCGGAAAGTGTGGGGGTGCTCCATCCTGCTCAAACCACTGCGAATCTGGGGTAATCTGGGGTACTAGGCTAAAGTCTATTGGTAGCGGTATCATCTTTTCCTAATTTTTACGAAATTAGGAAAAGTTGTTGCTTTAAATATTAAATGGTAAAAGAACGGTTTTAATTTACAATATTTATTAGTTATTAAATAATGAAAGATTAACAATGTATAGGTATATGTATATATATATATACAGGGTGGGCCGAAAGTCTGGATCCATAGGAAAATATTTATTTTAATACATAAATTACAACAAATGGTAAATACTTAAAATGAATATCAACTTTAACTCGTAAATGCGTATCCGTGATACTGTACAGTAAGTAGTTCGTACTCCAGTATAAATACTCAAATACTTTTTTTATTTCAGCCCAGAAATGGCTTCGAATCTAACAACAGAAGACCGGGTAGAACTTGTGCTCATGTACGCAAGACAAGGCGCTACACACAGAGAAGTTGCTACCGAATTCAATAGAAATCATCCTGATAAGCATCCAGTAACACATGCGACTGTTGGCAAGTTGTTTAAACGTTTCAAAGAAACGGGAAGTGTACAGTACATGATCGACGGCGTTCTGGTCGTCCAAAAACTGCAACTGATGAAAATACCTCTGCAATGGTATGTGAAACTTTAACGAATAGTCCAGTAAAGTCAACAAGAAGATTATCAAATGAAACGCGCATCTCGAGAACGTCAATTCGAAGAATTATTAAAATCATAAATTCCATCCCTAAGTGTCTCGATGTCAGAGGCCGCCAATTTGAGCATTTCTTATTTGTTGTTTATACTGGAGTACGAACCACTGTACAATATCACGGATACGCATTTACGAGTTAAAGTTGATATTCATTTTAAGTATCTACCATTTGTTGTAATTTATGTATTAAAATAAATATTTTCCTATGGATCCAGACTTTCGGCCCACCCTGTATATTTATACGGAGTAAGCCCCCAATATATTACCTTTCTGAAGAAGAAACTCCAATAATGAAATATACATCGATTATGAAATAACAGTCTTTCGAAAGAATTCTTCGGTAATCCTTCCTTAAGTTTTCAAACACTCTTCGTCCTGACTCGTCAGAAGCCTACATCTCATAGGTTTGGAAGTTTGGTGATCAGGACCTTAAACTGATCCTCTTTGACTGCTATAATTACGGGTCCCTCGTGTTAATTATCGGGCCAGATTTCAGGACGAAGCTAAGCTGGGATACACTCATTGACGTACTTAACTTTTCCGGAAGGTTAGAATCCTTCGGGGATGGTCTGGTTTCTTCCATGATGGTTAAATAGGCCGACGACTTGATGAGAGTCGTTGTCGATGCGATGATACGTTGCACTCGATGGTGACGACGTGATATGACAGCATCGTGCTGCGCATACAGAAATTGGGTGGGTTTGAGTACTTCAGACTTCGTGCTTTACAATTATCCAATAAGGACGAAAAATTCGAATGCTCTCTTTGACTAAAGACGAACCACGGGGAATCAGGATCCTCTTTTTCAAACAGTCCTGACTGGCATGTAAACGAAGCAAGTGCAGGACAAACGAATGTTGAAAAGGGATGAAATGACAAATGCAAGAGCGTCAAATGCGAAGGTTTATGATTTACGTCACAGTTTCCTTTATAAAGTAACTCAGTACGTCACTTTATCGCCCTGACAATACAAATTTGTATTGTTAAACTTTGCTGTAACAATTCTTTACTGTCCTGCAAATTCAAACGAAGACAGACTTCCTTCTCTTCTTCCTCCACGAAATTCCGCTTTAGATTCGCTAAGAAGGATTAGTTCTGCGTTGAGGTTAATGGTCATGCATAGAACTTTTCTTCGATTTTACAAGGCCAAATTACGACACACAAAGACAAAATGCAGATTTTTTGTACTCAAATACAATTTGCACAGCAACACGTCATTGTAAGACGAACCCACTGCCTTGACCTTCCTCGACTTGTCAAAAGCATTTGATACACTTTCGCATGAAATCTTATTAAATAAACTTCACATATATGGAATAAGAGGAAATAGCCTCGATTGGTTTAAATCATATCTGTCAAATCGCCAGCAGTAAATCATAGTAAGAGACAATTTTTCCGACTAGGCGGTGCTAACTAGTGGAGTCCTACAATGATCTTCTTGGGTCATTACTATTTCTAATTCACATCATCGATTTTCTACCACATGAAATTGCGTGCAATACGCAGATGCATACCAGACTTACTTCTTCCCATCATAACGCAGACTTTCTGATTAATGAAACGAACAGGCAATTAGAAAATGTGTATAAATGGATGTGTGCTAATAAACTTTTATTGAACCTAACAAAGTCATCTTGTATTATCATTACCACAAAACATATTAATACAAAGTGTCAAATAAAAATTGGGAATACTACTCTTGCAAGGGTTAGTGAGGTTAAAGTACTTGGAATTAATTTAGATAAAAAACTAAACTTCAAAAGTCATGTGCAACATATTAAATCCAAAATATCAAGATTTCTCTTCATATTATTTAAACTAAAAAAGACCCTTCCTCAAAATGCACTCCTTACTAATGGTGTACCCACTACCCAATGGTCGAATTGTAAAATTTTAACAAGGGAGATGGTAGTGAGCGTGGGTAGGGTAGTTAACAAAGGGATGCCATCCCTCTCACCCCCTCAATTCTTGTTTTATAAGTACTTATTTTATACATTTTAAATATATTAATATTTTTTATTATTATAGTAATATTAGATAGTTTAGAATAAAAATATCAGTAACTTGAAACTATTTGGCTATTCTGACTCCGACTGCTGTATTAAGTCGGATTAACGAGGATTTACATTATATTTACATTATATATATATATATATATATATATATATATATATATATATATATGTTGATGTTAAAGCTATTTTATGTAGTTAATAAGAAGGTGGTTATTTGATTCTGAGTTAACAAAGGGGGGTACCATCCCCTTATCTAGACAGCAAGGGGGATGATAATTTGATTTTGAGTTAACAAGGGGGATGCCATCCCCGACCCCCCTCAATTCAAGACCTGGGTGTACCAATTAATCGGCAATGACACCGGCAGAATCGGCCATTTTGGAGGCATTGGCATCGGCCAAATTTAGCCAGTTCTCTCACCGATTCTTTGAAATTTAAAAATTTTCCGTTACAAAAAAAAATCTATATTTACAGAAAATGGAAAAAACAAAAAATGATAATTTATACTCATTTCAAAGTATAATTATATAAAAATCTTTTACAGTCAAGAAAAGAGAAAGCTTAATCATTTAAGTTGCCCATAAATTTACATTTTCTCTAACTAGGTAATCTCTAAATATTATAAACTAACGTAATCCCCTACTCTATATTAATAATAATTCTATATTAAGTTGTACTTTATAATTTATATATTAAACCATCTTATTTTGAATTTATTTTAAGTATTTTAATAATTTTATAAACCCAAATTATACAGTATATCCATTTTTCTTATTCAAATTGGCCACCAGGGACTTGAAATGTTAATGAAAAATTTTGTTGTTGTTGACATTGTTGAAGAAAGAAAATACCTTCAACATAAGGAAAACCAATTACTTTAAATATTGATATTCAATTTATGAAACTAAAATTAAATTACTTATTAATATTACTGAATAATAAAACTTTTTCACATCATTTTAGCTACGGTATATCAGTAACAAATTCTGGTGTTGTATATTGTGGAGTGAGCTAAGGAAAAGCATTTTAACAAATTTGAAATGTAAAACTATGAAAATTGAAAGTTTCACATTAGATTAGTAAAATTTATGAAGGAATTTATTTTTTTTAAATATAGGCAAAGAATCGGCATCGGCATCGGCTAAATTTTGGAATCGGTACATCACTACTCCTTACCCTATATTATGCCTTCATCCATCCACATTTATTATATTGCATTACGACATGGGGTAGGTCAAAGAAATATATAAAACATCCTTTGGAAGTAATTTATAAAAAATGTTTGAACTCTCTCGAATAATGACAACAGACAAAGTCACACTTCCCAATGTTTAAAGACTAAATATTTTAAAACTAAATGACTCGTACAAATTCATTGTTGTCATCAGTATGTTCAAAGTTATCAACAAAAATCGACATACCGGCACATCACCCATTCAGAGAGCAATCATCCCCACCCATCAAATGCACCATCGTTATAACACCAGACTTCCCAGTGATGTTATATACAAACCTAACTATACAATAGAAACTGTAGGAAATGCACTCTCTCTTTCAAAGGAGCAGAGGCATGGAATGCAATTCCCAATTTCCCATACATACCAGGAAGGCTTTATCACTAAATGTATTTCTCAAATCACTAAAAAAGCACTTCATTAGCTCCCACTGATGTATAAGTTCAATACTGCCATTTTTACCATAGTAATCAATTTTGTAATCAACTATTTAAAATATGCTAATTTCATTAATCACCCTTAATTGCGTAATCTATTCTTTTTCAATATTTTTTTATTAAGCAGCATTTATTTTCTATTCAACATATAATAAATCATTTAATTTAAAATTAGTTAACATTTTGTTAACTTTCTATTGTATTTATTATTATTATTATTTTTTTTTGTTGTCACTATTTCTATTACTTACCACTTTCATTAAGTTTATGTAATAAATAAGCTAAATGCCATTAATTTTGCCTAAAAATCCTCCATGCTTCCAAGGGCCTATTCAGATGAGAGTACTGTGAATATATTAATGTCATAACAAATATTTAAAAATTGTAAAAGTCTATCACTTGTATTTTCTGAATAAGGTTTTGAATTTGAATTTGAACCCCTGACAGCAATTAGTATTTTTCCACCCCGAGGTCGATCTTTGCAATTTCAGCAGTTTTCCCCTATATACATCTGTGGCACATTTGAGATATGAATTTATAAAGTATTATAGAGAATTTAATCAAATAAAAGGTTTTAACAAATCAATGATGAATTTAGTTATATAGCGTTCGTTTACGCGAATTTCATTGACGGAATGAAACACTTTGATTTTATATATCGCCATTCAAAGTTATACGCATAGACATACATATATATGAAAAGACTCGACAATGAGGCCTCAAATGTGGTGTTTCCGAGTACAGTCAAAAGAGGCAGCAAAACTTTCCAACACTGCTCCATACTACCAACTCTCCAATAAATAGTAAATTTGGCGACACAATGACGTCATTCCTGATTCTTATTTTGAAAAAGTAATTTGAGATATGTTAGTTTATATCTATTTCGAAACGAGTGTCACGATATTGCTATGATAATATTCCAGAAATCAGAAATCTTTAAGCAGTTGCGTATATTAAAAGTTAAGGACACACGTGAAGTATAAATGTACTCCTTAATGTTAACCCTTTAACACAGAACGTTTTTGTAGAGTTGAGTCTAAATGCGTATATTTGAAATGTTACGTATTCGACCCATTGGGCGGTAGAGAGTCAAGAGTTACAAAACAATTTGGCTCGATAATAATAATCGAAACTATCTTGAACAATCAAATACGTCACCAACATTGACCAATATACGTATATGGAAAGAGAACATACTTTAAAGGCAAATCACATTCTTCAGTGTCGTAAAAACTATTACACTTATTTACGGATGGAATAAAGCAACAATCTACCAAATTAATTAAACTGAATCGCTTCTCACCCAGTTTTCATAAAGTAATTAGAACTTAACAAATTCCAAAGTTACTGAATGTGCTTTAGTCTTAAATATAAAAATAGATGTAATTAATGACGTTCTCGTCCCAAATGACCAACAAAGAAA
The DNA here is from genome assembly GCA_023014485.1 of Bathynomus jamesi. Taxonomy (NCBI): domain Eukaryota; kingdom Metazoa; phylum Arthropoda; class Malacostraca; order Isopoda; family Cirolanidae; genus Bathynomus; species Bathynomus jamesi. Next base: position 496,554 of record JAJOZX010000430.1, on the reverse strand, counting down.
GAAAAAATGATAATGATAATTGCTATTATTATTCTTTTACAATGAAGCCCTTTTCCAATTTTATGTAGTGAAATGTAATGTTTAAAGAATACTACAGTATGTCCTATTCTGTAAGTTCCCTTTAGTATATAAGACTTTATAAAAAAATTATAGTTTTATTTAAATAGTATGTTAGTACAGTATTACTAAATAGTATATTTAGAAACACTTTGATCACACACACACACACACACCACACACACACACACACACAAATTATTTCACAAAAGTAACACGTGAAAAATATTTATGATGAATAAAACCACGAAGGAAAGGAAACATAGAATGGTGCTTAAGCGCTTTCGTCTAATGACGACATCCTGAGGATGTCATTAGACGAAACCTGAAGATGTCATTAGACGAAAGCGCTTGAACACCATTCTCTGTTTCCTTTCCTTCGTGGTTTTATTCATCACACACACACACACACACACACACACACACACATATATATATATATATATATCAGTGAAGTTCTAGATAATATAACGCCGTCAGTTTCTCCATCAACACAGTGCTATTTAAATGAGCTGTCCAGTGTGGTAAATTTACAGTGCAGTTTCGAGAATTATCACTATAGGATTGGTGAAATGTTAGTCCAGCAAATGTATCAGAAACTGAAAACTATAATAAATATTATTTTTTACTGTTTATCACGCATTCTCTCTGATGGATAAGTCATAAAATATTCCTTGCGTACATCCCGTATCATCGGAAGCGACTAAAGAAGAATATTATCTTTTATTATTATTTATTAAGCATTTTCTCTGATGGATAACTCATAAAATATTCCTTGTGTATATCCCGTGTTGTAGGAAGCTACTAAAGAAGCGTGGCACTGAGAAAGAATATCTTTTCTCCTTATTTTCTTTACAAATGGCACTGCGACACTGATTCTCCTTTGTTATTCAACAAAAGAAAATGAGAGTCGGTTAACAATTTGCATTATTTTTACCAGTTTCTCAGATTTGTTCGTGATAAATAGGAATTTCAAAATAACACTTCAATGCATCTTTGACTCATGCAATATAGGGATTATATCAGGGGCGTAGTTAAGAAGGAGGTAAGGGGTTCAAACCCCTCGAAATGTCTCCAGCGTTTTATACTTATTATTATATTTATATATAATTATTACATCTACAGCTCTAGAACAACATTTTTTTATTCTGTGCTCCAGGGAAGGATGTCGAATATTTTTGCTATCTTTCTTCTCTTTCACAATACAAGCAATGTCCCCTTTTACTTAATTATCTCAATTCCCAACACCAAAACATTAGGTTCACCAGAGAAGACGAATCCAACAACACTCTACTCTTTCTAGATATAACAAAATAAAATAATAAATTCAGCACCTTCCTATTCGAAAACCAACATACACAGGCCTAGGTAGCAGTTACCCGAGCCACATCCCTTCACTATATAAAATTAATAGCATCAAAATCCTAATCCACCGTGCCTATCAACTCTGTCCTTCCTACTTATATATATATAACGGAGGAACGTTATTTTCCCAGGATTCCTCGAAAAGAAGCTATTAACGTCTTGCATACTTCTACAAATGTTGCAGTAAAAGTGACAACCTACAAGGAGGGACTAATTTGTGTATAACGAATCAGTTCCTTGAATTTTGAAAGTTCCAGTGAGTCAATAACTAACTGATAACTTTTAGAATGGGTGGGGAAACTTTCTTAGCCAATGGAAAGGATTTTTAAAATTGTTTAATCAACATTTTGATTACAAAATTACCAGTATTTTCGTAAAGTAAATTCGTCTCTTGCGAACTTCGAAGACAGTTTACAACATTCTTAAAGAGTAAAATAGCTTATATTTCACTACTAAATAGTCAGTTTTAATTGCATTTTTATGAGAGGCCTTGAAGGTATTCATCACTCCTAAGATTTACTAAGATTGATATAAAATTAATATACATTTTTTTTATAATTTCTGTAAAATTTCTATAAATTTTAAAAGATTATTTCACAAGGTTTTTATATTCTTCTAACTAAAGAATATTTAGTCATTAAAGTTTAATTTCAATGCGGCAATAACAAATAAACAATGCGGCAATAACAAATAAACTAGATCATTTCACTACTGTAAATAGTTAAAAATCTTTGCATCCATATATTGTACACAGTGTTGTGTACAATATGGATTTTACGTTGTTCAACCTATGGACGGAACACACACACACACACACACACACACACACACACACACACGTATATACATTAGTGGCGTATTTTCTATGAATGCAAAGCATGCCTTCTTTTAGTTAAATAAAACATATTATGTTACAAACATCCGCCAATTATTACATATATTAAATATTACCAATGTTAAAAATACAGTATGATCATTATATTTTTTAAGTTTATTAATTTTCGTTAATTTATAACTAATTATCCCAGTAATATTAATACATTTTTTATTGTGTTCATTAATATTACCCTGCGTCTTATTTAAAACATTGCTAGCCACAAAATATACATTCAACCCATATGTATCTCTCTAATACGGGTGAAAATTGCTAAAAATTTTGCTCTATGAGCTCAAACGAATGCGGATTTCTGGCTGCATGCAAAACGTTACAGAAAGGCGTACATACATTGACACAAGCGCTCAAAAATTAGTCTTATTGTGTGCTGTCTTAAGACTGCAAAATGTTTCCGTATTCCTTTCAATTACCAATCACCAGATGCCAATTTTCGCTAGGTTTATTCAGTTATAATAAATAAATAATATGAAATACATATTTATTATTTATTTTATAGTTACGATGAACTAAGTAAATATATATGTTTTCACAGCATATATTATTTTAGGTAAATTTATAGCATTAAAGTGAAACTATAAATTATATTTATTTTACTTTGAACATCTGAGTTGATTTTGTCATAAGTTTCTTTCGACAAATTATATATACACCTTTCAAAGGTTCTGTTGGATGATTCCTCATATCACGAAGGTCAAACTTGTCGCCCCTCCTCTCACAATTATATATATTATATATAAAAAGGGAAAAATATTTGATATTTGTGCATTAATAAACTGTATAAAATGTTAAGCGAATAAATATGTTTTAAAAGTTTTAAAATAATTGTAAACAGAAATGTAAATTAAAAGTGTAAACGTTAACTAAAATGTTATATATATATCAGTTATATATATATATATATATATATATATACAGGCCCGGATTTAGCTATAGGCGAACTAGGCGATCGCCTAGGGCCTCGCGCCAAAGGGGGCCTCGCTCAAGCCATTTTGCGCGTTCTGTTCAAGTGATATTAATGATTTAGAACTCTATGAAGAACTTAAAGTACTTTGCAGGTTTATACCTGAGAAAACAGATCTCGGAAATGCTCTTGTTTATATAGTGCAAAAACAACTAAGCAGGGGCGTCCGCAGGATTTTTCGCAAGGGGGGCAAAACTAACTTATTAGTTCTTAGTTCTTATTAGTTCTTTATTAGGTAGAAAAAAAAATGCACTGCGACCACTACGAGTAAAAACCGTCATCTCCCCTTATCATAGCCTGCTTTCGGTGCTAAATTTATGTACTTAGTAATACTAAGTACATAAATTTAGCACCGAAAGCAGGCTATGATAAGGGGAGATGACGGTTTTTACTCGTAGTGGTCGCAGTGCATTTTTTTTTCTACCAGTCAAGTCCATTTTTTATATGTTATATGATACTATGATTAACTATAATCGTGTAAGTTTCAGTGAAATTGACCAAACACAAATTTCCAAGGGAGGGCAACTGCCCCCTCTTTCCCCCCCCCCCCCCTCCGGACGCCCATGCAACTAAGTGAGATTTATCCTAATGTTTATGTTGCACTTCGAATAGTATTAACTATCCCAGTTACTGTTGCTTCGGCTGAAAGAAGTTTCTCGCGTCTCAAACTTATTAAAACATATTTGCGTTCCACCATGTCTCAAGCGAGATTGCAATCATTAGCTATGTTATCAATAGAAAACGATATAACAAATTCATTAGATTAGTCTCAATTAATTGAAGAGTTTAGCTCGAAGAAAAGTAGAAAAGCATTGCTGTAATATTCAAGGAGCATCTGAACCAAATATTAAAGCATTAATATTTAGCCTGATAAGTCGATCGCTCACTATTATAAAAAATGAAATGTCAACATCTCTTATACATCACATATGAAAAACGTTTGTATACTATGGAAAGTCATTACTTATAATATTATATAAATCTTAGAAATATTGTCTTATATTTTCGATACAAATCTTGATTCATATTATAATTTATACTTATTTGTATGGTTTATTTATATTTCTTATACAATTTCCATGCGTGATTATTTTGGTTTGGTTTAATTTTTAAGTGCTGGCATAGTCCTGTCTATGCGGGATTCTAATATTGCTGGTATAGTACCGATAAGTAAGTCCATATTTTCATATATATAGGCCTAGGGCCTCGCAATTTCTAGATCTGCCTAGGGCCTCGCAACTTCTAGATCTGCCTAGGGCCTCGCAACTTCTAGATCCGGCCCTGTATATATATATATGTATATATATATATATATTATTTTTTTCTTCTCGATGCATTCATAGTTTAAGCGGAAGTATGAAAAGCTAAACTATGAATGCGTCGATGAATAACACAAGTATACAAGTAAAGTGCTGTTTGAAACCTTTTTGTATTTTTTTAGTCCCTACTCCATAAGATTACAGAAAACTACTTTTGTTTTTATCCATCACATCACTGTTCTCCAGAATTAGGGAATCATTATTTGGACCAATATGCATACATATATATATATATATATATATATATATATATATATATATATATTATATATATATATATATATATAAGCTGAAATATACCTCATTCTATGAAGTAGAAAGCCTCATTTCTTTGCCTGCTAAAACAATAACTTGTTTGTTTTTTATTTATTTTTTGATTTCCTGTTTCAGATTCTGTAATTGTGCAAAGTCACAAGTCACGGATTCACGGATTTACTTCACGCATTAAAGAATTCACTTCAAATTCACAGATTTACTTTACGCATTCACGAATTCACTTCACCAACAATGTCTAAGTGCCGTTTTTGCAAGAACTACCCAGATTTGTTTTATATATGTGGTAATTTCCAAACAGTAAAGCAAAGGCAGAATATTACAGAATTTGTAAGAAAATCACATCTCGCTTATTTCAGTGTAAAGTTTGGTGATCAGGATAAGTCATTGGCTCCGCATAGTGTATGCCGATCATGTGTAGAGAATTTGAGGCAATAGGTTTAAGGCAAAAGAAGTCCTTACCCTTTGGTATACCAATGGTTTGGCTTGAGCCTAAATATCATACCCAAGGCTGTTATTTCTGTTTGTACAATATCAAGGGATTCAGCGCCAAGAATAATCATCCATTGTGTATCCATCGTTGCCATCTGCCATCCGTCCTATTCCACAGAGTGATGATGTTTCCACTCCTGCAAACCCCAAAGAACTTGATGAAGTTTCTGAATCTGATACAGAACTTAGTGATCACAGTAACTTTGAAATTGATGATAAGAGTTCTAAAGACCCACAGTTATTCACTTAGGCAGAACTGAATGATCTTGTACGAGATCTTGACCTACCGAAAGATGCTGCCCAACTCTTGGGATCCAGGCTGAGTGGAAGAAATTTGGTGGCTGCTGGAACTTCATATTCCTGGTACAGGAGTAGAGAACAAGAATTTGTTCAATTCTTCTCTATGGATGGTTCTCTAGTATTCTGTAGTGACATACCTGGTCTTATGAATACTATGAGCACAGACTATTCAACAAGAATGGAGATTGTTGATTGACAGTTTAAAGTCAAGTCTAAAGGCTGTTTTGTTGCATAATTGCAATCAACTGGCAGCCATCCCCATTGGCCACTCTGTCCACATGAAAGAAAATTATGACGACATGAAATTTCTTCTAGATAAAATAAAATATAGTGATCATAACTGGATCAGTTGTTGAGATGTGAAGGTGATATCCATGCTTCTTGGCCAACAATCTAGATATACAAAGATACCTTGCTTCATATGTGAGTGGGACAGCAGAGCAAAGGATTATCATTGGAAAAAGAAGGATTGGCCCAAAAGAATTAACACCAGGCAGCAAAAATGTTATGAACGAACCTCTTGTGACGCCTGCAAAAGTGTTGCTACCACCATTACACATTAAACTGGGGCTAATGAAGCAATTTGTAAAGGCTTTGGATAAAGATGACAACTGTTTCAAATACATTTCTGACCAATTCTTTTCTCTAAGTGAAGAGAAAAATAAAAGCTCGGGTGTTCGACGGCCATCAAATACGGAAACTAATAAAAAATGACAACTTTCTTGATTCAATGTCAAATGTGGAGAAAGCGGCTTGGATATCATTCAAAAATGTTGTTGAAAATTTTCTAGGAAACCATAAAAGCAAAAACTATAGAACAATTGTTAGCCACATGTTGAAATGCTGTGAAAAACTTGGTTGCAACATGAGTGTAAAAGTGCATTTCCTTCACAGCCACTTGGAGTACTTCCCTGAGAACCTTGGAGCGGCTAGTGAAGAGCAAGGTGAAAGGTTCTATGAAGACATAAGAAACATGAAAAAATGATAACAAGGAAGATGGAATGTCAGTATAATGGCGGACTACTGTTGGTGTTTGAAGATTTGAAGAGAGATGCTTCCGAACCAAATTTCAAAAAGATATCTAAAAAGAGGAAATTTACCCAAATTTGATGATGTACAGTATATAGCCAAAGAAAAGTAAAATGATTCTTTCTGTGACTTTTAATTGTATTACGGTTCTTTTACTCAAATTTAAATAAATAAAGTTCTTTTGGTGTAAAGTTGAAAGTTTTTAATTTGTTTCTACTCGTAAATGTTTCATTTAATGATATGATAACAAAAAACTGATACCAGATTTGGAATCAGCACCCGCAAATTATATTATTCCACCTATTTTCAAAGAAACAACAGAAATGATTTTTTTCATTTGAATACTGGTGTAATATATATATATATATATATATATATATATATATATATATATTAATAGAGCTGACGCAGAAAAAACATGAAAACGTGATAACGGAGTGAATGATTTTATTATTCTACGACAGCAGTTCTCGAGCTGGGATGGCTACGTGACACAATGGTTAAAAAAACCAAAACTAAAACTATATTTCTCTATTTCTGTGAAAATATAAAAATATAGTCACAGCAAAAAAGGGAATGGACCATCTTAACCACAAACTGTTAAGACCAAAAATATCAGTAGAAAAATGAAAAGTTTGTTACATATATAATAGAGGAAGAAGAATTTAAGTATTTGGGTCAAACTATCACCAGTTCCTTGAGTGATGACTCAGATATAAGAAAACAATCTCGAAGCCTTTGTGCTAAAGCGAATATGACTATAAGGAACTTCCGGTTCTGTACAAGTGAGGCTAAAGAGACTCTCTTTTGTACTTTCTGCAGTAATATATACGGACAGCAACTCTGGGTGAATTGTAAAAAAGGTTCTGGCAGAACCCTAAATTTGTTATACAACAAATCTTTTAGACTCCTAACATAAATTTCTCCCGAGATGCTCAGCTTCGCAAATGTTTGCTTCTAGCAATGTCCCGAGGTAACAAGACGTGCTCAATACAGTCTAATGCAAAGAATTAAAAAATCAACCAACCCGATTATCCAAGCTATTCATGAGTTATAGAATGCATGTTATGAAAACGTCTGTCTGTAGCTCCACTTAACTTTGACATTACTGTATATTTCTCATTAATTGTATATATGTCTATCTTTAGTATTTGAATTGTCATTGTATTCTATTGTCAGTTCGTATTATTAATATTTTTCATATGGACTATGGTTTGCCAATAAACTTTTTTATTTTCATCTTCATATAATATCACAGGTTTCTTTTACGTGAATGGTAGTAAACAATGTCTCTACATCAAAACTGGTCATAAAACAATTGGTATCAAACAAAAACTCAATTACCGAAACAGATTCAAAGGAGTCTTTTAGTGTGTATTCGTTATATGTTAAAGGGCACAGTACCGGAACAAGGAACTTAGCAAGTTTAGAATTTGAAGAATTTACAAATGAAAGTATTGATCGGAAAGGTAAAGTGTTATTTCACTCTCTTAATGATGTTTTTAGTTTTAACAAATCATAATTTTCTAATTTTTAAAAATTTAGATGTTAATGATTCAATCTTTATTTTTAATCAAGAATTGTTCTCTCAAACCGATGGAATGGCGATGGGGTTCCCTCTGGGTCCCGCCTTTGCGAATAGTTTTTTATGTTTCTATGAAGACATTTGGTTCAGAGAATGTCCAAGCGATTTTAAATCCATTCTATATAAACGATATGTTCATGACTGTTTTGTATTTTTTAGGTAAGGAAGTCTTGCATTTTGTTTTTTAACTTACTTGAACAACAGACATCAGAACATTAAACTTATTGTGGAAAAAGAAAGTAATAACAGCGTTTCACTCCTAAATGTTACCGTCACACGTTGCAATTCATTCTCCACTTCACTTTTCAGAAAGAAAATGAGTTCCCTTTTAAAAACTAATTATGTTCGCTCTTTACCCTTTAAAGTCAAACTTTCAGGTATCAGATCCAGACTTTTCTGTACTTACAGAATTTCCTCTAATTGGACTTTGTTCCGTAAGGAAGTTCAGTATCTAAGAAGCTTTTTTAATTGTAATTCTTTCCCTAATTTTACATTTGACAATCTCGTCAGTGAAGTTTTAACAAACCTTTGTCTCTCGAAATCTCATATTCCAGATATTTCCAAGTTACCATTATATGTTAAGATTCCATACATTGGAATACAGTCTCGTAAAATGATATCTTTATGAAATCTGTCTTCGTCCCGGCCTTTCCATAGTGTAATTTTCAGTTTATATCTATACATCCTCAATACAGTCGATTTTAAAACAAAAAAGATGCCCTTCAAAAAGCATCTCAAATCCTCTATTACACTGCCCAACAAAAAAAGAATGTTTTGCTGGTGATTTAATTCTAAGACCTGTTTCTGGATAATATTGATGTGCTGATTTCAAAAGTCGCCTTAGATTTTGTCCATCACATCAGGTTTTCGTGCAATGTGCAATGCAATATACCTATTTTGGGTGATCCATGAAGGGCACTTATCAAAATTGATGATTTTTGAGACCTGTTAACAGCTGTTTTGCTGTTAAAATTTTATCTGTGGAATACGCAAATCTGTGCATTAAATCTAAAGGTCATGTACAACATATTAAAATCTTGGGTATCTGTGATTTCCCCAGGTGTGAGCGTGACGTCATGATCATGGATTCATTTTTTGCTTATTTAAACACTTTTAATCACTTTATGTGTCAATATTACCATTGTATATTAAAGTTCACTCCCTGCACAATTGTTTACTTTTCCATGCTGATTCTGAATATGTAAAAACTATTTTTTGAAAAGAAAAAATTGGGCATAACCCTGTCAAAATGCGATATCCGTATTTGATTGCTCGAAAACCTGACGTGATAGGCAAAAACTAAGGTGATTTTTAAATCAGCACACCAAAGTTACCTAAAAACAGGTATTAGAATTAAATTAGCAAAATTGGTGTTGGGCAGTGTTATTTATCTTTTCCAGTGCCCTGGTTGCAATGCCAGAGAAGTAGGCAAAACTCTCCAACATCTCGAGAAGAGGTTAGTGTTTCTTATATATATAAAAAGTCATTTAAAAAATCACGTGGTCCTTTTTCGGTGGTTTTCAAACCCGCTCCCTCCCCTTGTGGTAATTTGTGGCCAATGACTTAAACCCCCCTCCAAAACCACGTGGTCTTCTGATGTCACCCCGACCCATTCTTAATCTTATGTAAATTAAAATGCAAATTAAAATGAAGCAAATTAAAAATAATCAAATTAAAGTATGGCGAATTTATGTTTCATGAACGTTAAAGATTCGAATCTTCTAGAATTTTCCGAAATAAAGGTACAGCGAATTTGTGTTTACAAAGATTTGAGTCTTCTGGAATTTTCTGGAGTTTACGAAATATATACTGTATATATATTATATAATATGATAAACAATATTATAAACAGGATATTTTAATGCTTAGTATTGGCCACGTGGTTAAACGTCAAGACCCCCTTCCTCCATGTGGCCCTTGGTGGTCAAATAAGGAACCCCCTTCCCCCTTAAGGACCACGTGGTTCTTGAATGGCCCCTAACAAATAAACCAGCACCAAAACCAAAATTTTCATCTATCAGAATCCATTCTGAACATATTCCCAACCTGTTACTTAGATAATTTAAAAATTCTAACATATTCATTCTTCACCTCAGTCTAACGATCTTACAATATTGGAATCCCTCTATATACACCAACTCCCTTCACTTAATAAACATTCTTCCTCCACTAAATTATATACAATATAACCAACCAATTTTATCTTCTGACCATATTTCTGCACCGCTTTCCATTTATAGTTAGTATTGAGGGCCTCAGGTTGGTCACAAAGGCAACTTTGTATTTGTAAATACTTTTAATTTTAACTGCAAACTTTTTATCTGTAATTTTAATTGTAATTTTCGTTCTAATTTTTACTTTTTTGGCTACAAAGATGAAAATTATAGTTTCCAAGACGTCTAGCGCTATTGAATAATTGTATATTTATGTCGTGGTCTCTCTCTCTCTCTCTCTCTCTCTCTCTCTCTCTCTCTCTATATATATATATATATATATAAATATATATATATCCCCGCAAGGGGGTTCTAAGCTCGTGCTCTTGAGTGCTCTTTGTGCTCGTTTGTACGTGCTTGTTCCAGGAGGTTTCACGTGCGCCCTCCCGGCCCTAGCACCCAAGGATGATGGGGCTCGACCTTGCAGTCCTTGTCATCCTTGGTCTTTTTTCCACTTCGACTGTCCCCTCCACCTTTCTTTTTCCTCTGTCTTCCTCTCACTTTTTCTTTTTTTTCCGCCGAGATATGCCCTTTTAAATAGAGGCGAATCGGTTCTTCCCGAACTTAAAAAAATAATATATATATATATATATATATATATATATGGGATGAATTTCACAATTAAACACGTGATATTAATAACTGATGAACGTCCACAAGCAAAAATGAAAAATAATTCCAAGGCGTTTAGTGTTTCAAAATACATCTCATCAGGGAATGATGACGTGTATTGCTAAATAGTATATGAAAAGCCTCGGAATCAGTTTTCCTTTTTCCTTGTATATGTATCATATTGATACCGTATCATACTGATATATGTTAGAAAATTACAATAACCGTAGATTGGTTTTATATGATTTACTGAAGGGTTACTAGTGCATTTTCTGATAAAAGCTGGAGATAAACGGATTTCGCTCAGAAGCTACAATTGAAATGACTTTCTCCTGGTGGTGGTGTAGTGGTAAGAGACGTGTAGTCTCAAAAATAAAAGGAAGAAGACAAGAAAGGAGAAGAGAGAAATAATGAAGGGGAACTAGGCATTCATAGGCGGATCCAGAGGGAGGGGCCAGGGAGCTTAAATGAAGCAACGGGGTTTAATTTGGAGGCCCCATACAGCTTGGTTAAACGAAATTAGGTAAAACGTTTGAATGCTTATGTCCACGTTGCTTCAATTAAGTCCCCTGGCCCCCCTTCTGGATCCGCCTATGAGTGCCTATTTCCCCCTTTTTTCTACTTCTATTCCTCTTCATTATTTCTCTCTTCTTCTCCTCCTTTATTGTCTTCATCTCTTCTTTTTCTTGTTTTCTTCCTTTTATTTTGAGACTGCCACATGTCAACCATCAAGGCAACTGTGATGTGGGAAAAGAGGGGAAGATCTAATGAAAAAGGGAGGGGGGGGGGACTGAAATATTGAAAGATTATCTCCGCTCACGAGCTTGCAACATCAAATTCAATCTGCATTCAGTCTAAACCCAAAACTTTTACTACTTTTTTAAAGGATAACAACTCATTTTATTTTGTAGTAAAACGCTGTATTATTACCGGTCGTTGAAAACGCTTAAATGCCTGTTAATTAATGTATAATTAGTTAATAAATGAAATAAAATGATGTAAACACAAACTTTCTTTTAAAAATAAAACCCAAAAAAACATCTACTAAACTACTGGAAAAATTTACTACCACAATATTTATGAGCTTCGTTAGTATAACCTTATTATAAGGAGGTAGAAAAATCTACTTCATTTAAACTTTGCAAAGATGTTGTGAGAACTTTACAGTATGTAAAAACAATTAAGTGCTTTTGTTCCTTTATGTGTCTGCATAATTTGTTTGCCTTCTGTTTACGTTAATGAGTTTACTTCTTTGTTTTGTGTGTAACAATTAAGAATTATAGCTGCCGTCTTTTGTCAGGGATGATGGCAAAACAAAGTAAATTTGAACAATCAATCAGGGATACCATTCCTTACTTTCATTTAATTTAAAAGCTGAGAGTTTTTACATATGTCTGCACACGCACACACACGAGTATATAGAAAATTATACGCAGTTTCTGTCCTTCTGTCTGGGCTTCTGCCTGGTATTATGTCTGTTCGGCATTTTTTCTGGGAAACCGCATAACGTAGGGCACTCATCCTTACGCCGTTGGAAAGTTCTCTGTTCTGGATGATCCTAAGTATATTATTTTCCGTTCGCACAAGCGTGCGCGCATGCGCAACTTTTTAAACGAAGCCAGTTAGAGAAAAAATTCATAGAAGAAAAAAAAACTGTGTTTAAAGAAGTAATATTGCAATGAAGAAACTAATTTGATTGCAAATGCTTTGTGGGTCTCTGCTAGTATATATATATATATATATATATATATATATATATATATATGAAAATTATTTCACGAAGGTAACACGTGAAAAATATTTATGATGAATAAAACCCGAAGGAAAGGAAACACAAAATGGTGCTCAAGCGCTTTCGTCTAATGACATCCTCAGGAACACTGAGGATGTCATTAGACGAAAGCGCTTGAGCACCATTTTGTGTTTCCTTTCCTTCGTGGTTTTATTATCATATATATAATATATATATAATTTCAGGACTTATTTTTTGAAAATTTGAGTTTTATTATATGTAAATAATAAAATCAGTCCAATGAAAAACTTTAGTACATATACTAAATAAACTGTTATAAACTTTTTTTAACACTTATAAGTTAAATAAATATAAATATGTCACAAACATGTAATCTACTTTTCCCATGTTCGAAAAGTATCCATGTTTGTGCCATGAGAAGTCCTCTCATGAATGTCCCTTAATTTCATTCTTTCGAAATACAAACAAGAAAATCAATGGTTTAGAGTGTTTGAGATGTCTATCAGAATATTTCCCATATTCCCATTTTCCATCTGTTATGGAATCGACTATAATTACTTGTTATTATCCCGCATCTAACCCTCCATCCCTAAATTTTATCAGATTATGTATGCACATTCAACGTAGCATGGTTAAAATCCTTGTTTGTACTTCTTACTCATTTACCTTATTTCATTTCCTAATGAGTGTAATTTAATAAGTATTGTTGTACGAATATATATATATATATATATATTATATATATATATATATATATATATATATATATATATATATATATATATATAATAATATATATATATATATATTAGGGTGTCTTTATTGGGTAGTCAAAAAGTGAAATTTGAATTATTTATCTGCGCCCCCTAAAATAGTTCCATTTAGCATAAAAACTAAAACTTGAAAGTTTGACACAAATTGGCTCATAATTAGGGGTCGCCCCCGGCTAATAAACATGGTGACCATGGCATAATAGCTCCTGACATATGATTATGCTCATTATACACATAATTCCTTCCTTCTTTTTTTAGTTTGATTCGTTTTTATAAGTATAGGCCTTCTTATTTATCATTGATCCTTTTCTAACCTATCCTTGATGTTGTTATAATCCATCCTTTGGTCCTCAATCCTTCTTTATCCCAATCCTTTTTCTCCTATCCAAAATCCTTCCTGGCTCTTTTTTTATATACAATCAGCAATGAAGCATTGCTACAAAAAAAAACCATTAGTTTATTATATAGAGATAAATGAAAAATGCCAGTGCTATTTACATACTTTAATTACTTTAATTAGTATTATTTCCTTATACTGTACAACATTTATTTAATATACAATGTTATACAATATGGTGTATTTTAAGGTGCGACCTCATTGATGGTTATTTTTTGAGAAGAACAGTTTTTGATGGAACTGGGTGACTCTGGCGGTGTTTTGCAACAATTTGGAGCAGGAACTGGAGCTGCTCTTCCCCCACTGTCAATTTCTTATTCAGCTCTTGAACTAAAGCTACTGCACGTTCTGCCCGGTCATTTACAACAGATAGAGCTGCAACAATAGCTCTGGCCCTTAAATATTCACAGTTGGATGTCCAAGTGCTGGGTGCCTTGTTCAGAAATCCTTCTGGCAAATTTAGCTTAGTAAAGAATTCTCTAGTATTTCTTGTAACAAGTTGGTGTAGTCCTTCACCAGAGCAGAAGCTCGATTCAGGAATCCGAGGACGCTTGGGTGGTCTATCAGTGGACTCATCTTTTAATGCCTTTACCATGCGTTTCTTTACATCTGTAGTAATTCGCTCATCAAAGAAAGCAAGACCAACTGCTTCTTCAGACAGGTACCATAAGTGGTTAGAGAGCTTTTTTTTAGTTGCATCAGAAATCTTTTTTGTTAGGATAATTAATCAATGACCTCATAAGGAGCCAGTCATTAAATGGGGTTTCAATAGGGAGTGAGGATGTTGTCCAAGCTTCATATAGATGAGAACAGAAAAAAGGGAAAGATCTCGAATTCCTCGTTCTTCAGTCTTAGTCATCTTGAACTGGTTCGAAAAAGCCACATCTTGATAGAATAGAGCGCTTTGGACATCCAGCGAGCTCGATGCATGGCACCTGGTGCACGAAACTTGATGCCTTTATTGGGGACACCTCCAAGAAAGATGATGGACAGATCCAAAAGTTCTTGATAGTCATCCCGTAGCATAGGTGCCTGGGATCTAGCAAACTGAATTAGTTCAGTTTTAGACTGGATAATTGCTTCTTTAGTAATCGTGTCTGTCTCACCTGTTTGGAACTGGCTTTGATCAACAGAAGTCCAATTGTCACGAAAACGCTTAAAGATCAATATCTCTGGACCAGTTGATGTAGATCCCAATGTTGCTTCAAATGCAGCTCCCAACAATAAATCTAAAACACGGTGTCTACAAGGCAAGTACAAAACATCATGTCCCAATTTTGCTTCGATGAGAAGACTTCAAATTAGCTAACGTCACGCCTATTTTTAAAAAAGGCGACCGCGCGGTAGCTAGCAATTATAGGCCCATTAGCTTAACGTCAATTGTCGGTAAACTTTTGGAATCCGTAGTTAGGGATCGTATTATCGATCACTTAGAAAGTAGGGGTTTGATTAATAGTAGTCAGCACGGGTTTCGACGCCATAGGTCTTGTTTAACAAATTTGTTAGAATTTTATAACGAAATAGTGCGCGAATACGATAGGCATAGGGCAGCTGACGTTATTTATTTAGATTTTAAAAAGGCGTTCGATACAGTTCCGCATAGGAGACTAATTGCGAAGGTTAAAGCGCACGGTATCCGCGGTCAGGTAGCTAACTGGTTAGAAGAATGGCTTCGTGCTAGGAGGCAGAGGGTCGTAGTTAATGGTAGTGAATCGGGGTGGTTAGAGGTAGGTAGTGGTGTCCCACAGGGTTCAGTGTTAGGCCCATTGTTATTCGTAATTTACATTAACGACATAGATGTAGGATTGATTAGTAACGTGTCAAAATTCGCGGACGATACTAAAATAGGCGGTAAGGTTGTTAACGAGGACGATAGAAATAGGATCCAAGACGATGTAGATAGGATTATGGAGTGGACGGATAAGTGGCAGATGCAATTTAACGTAGATAAATGTAAAGTTTTGCATATAGGTTCTCGCAACAATAATTACGTGTACACGATGGATGATAGGATTTAGCGAGCGTTGACGAGGAAGTAGATTTAGGCGTACGCGTAACTAAAGATTTAAAGGTTAGGAACCAGTGCCTGGAGTCTTGCGCAAAAGCTAATAGGATGTTAGGCTTCATAGCGCGTAATTTCGAATTTAAATCGAAGGATATTATATTGCCCTTTACAAGTCCCTAGTCAGGCCTCATTTGGAATATGCCGTTCAGTTTTGGTGCCGGTACTTGCGTGAGGATATTGATAGGTTAGAAAGGGTTCAGCGTCGTGCCACGAAACTTATTCCGGCATTGCGCAATAAGCCTTATGAAGATAGGATTAAAGTGTTAGACTTGTATTCACTCGAAACTAGGAGATTAAGGGGGAGCTTATTGAAGTTTTCAAATCGTTAATAACATCGATAACGTAAATTTTGACAAATTGTTCACTTTCGATAATAGTATACTCGCAATAACGGATTCAAGTTGCGTGGCAGACGTTTCATTACTAATATCGCTAAAAACTTCTTACGTTTAAAGTAATTGATAAATGGAATAATCTTCCCGCGTCAGTCGTTCATTCTACAGCGTTAATGTGTTTAAGAACCGTCTTGACAGACATTTTAAAATATTAACGTTGTTTAAAATTAAAAAAAGAAAGTTAACAACAGGAGCTCTGGTGGTGGTGCTCGAGGATGAGTCTGTTGACGATGAATGCCAGCTTGTGACATGCCAGCGTGATGCCAGCAATAAAAAAAAAAAAAAAAAAAAAATTAGACTAACACGAATGTAGATGTAGCTCATAGCGTAAACTAACCCACTTTTGTTTAACTTTACCTACTTTTTTTTTTTTTTTATCCTCCTTACTTTGCATGTCTCTAACTCTTTTTTGCATGTTTGTAGTTTGCATGGTATGACAGTGAGTTAAGACTGTGTTTGCATGGTTTGTAAGCGTTCTTATTTTACTTCTTTTCATCTTTCACCCCTCTCCTATATTCTCCGACTATTTTTCTGACTTGTCGGCAGTGGCCGGCGGATGATGATGGTGAGACTTTTTCCCTCTTTTTCTGAATGAATGTTAACCCACGAATGATAGGTGTTGCTCCTTACTTAACCCCTTATTCTCCTCTCTTCTCTTAACCCCCTACTCTCTCCTTTCTCTCGGGCTAGCCTTAGAGTGGATCTTAGGGTCTTTGTTAGCCTTAGCTTCTGTGGATCTGTGGATATTGACCCGTGTTTGAAGCTGTTGTATCGAAACAAATTGCTTTTACTCTCTCTGTAATTCCCCATTCATTCAGGCAGTTAAAGACGGCTTCAGCTTGTGCTTCTTCAGTTGAGTTTGGGATTTTGGGGACACCAAGCAGCTGTTCAACACCAGGTCCTGACACAAGTACTGGGAGACGATCAATGTGCTTGTGCGAGGTGAGGTCCTCCATCATCTTGCCATCCCAGTGGACTGTCATAGAACATTCTCCATGGAAATGCTCCTTAAGTTCTTTAGCATGACGAGCTCGGTTCTTATTTCGAAGGCGATGGATAGAATGTTGGTTTATGTTGTAATCTGAAGCGTCCAAACCAAAGCTTTTAGTTGCCTCTGCGAGGATAAATGCTGCCTTTCTAGAGGAAATTTGTGTACGATCCAGGGCAGCAGACATCTGAATAGTCATGATGTTTTTCATGCCTCGTTTTTTCTTAGATTTTGGTAAAGCACAAGCTCCTTTGGGCTCCTCCTCATTCTCACTTTCATCAGTGTTGCTGGAAGATGTGGAAGAAGCCAGTACAACTTGACTAGTAGACGCCTCCATCAAAGATTCTGACTTTCTTTTTCTCTCTGCCTCAGCTTCCACCTGTTTGACTGCATTTTTTGTGCGGTGAAGATGTACAGTGTCCACACCACCGATTGAGCCAGGACGACCTTTTTGTCTTTGCAGTTGAAGGAACTCCCAGTCCTCACGATTCTTGATCAGCTTCTCAGCGTCTCCATGGGCGATGTCAAAGAGATCTTCCAATCGCTCTACAAATCAGCCTCCTTGGTTTTATGGCTCTGGCTTGTTCTGGAAGCATGCTTCTTTAAGCAAGTCCATTCGTTAAAGAAATTCTCTAACTTCTTCATGGCACGAGGTTCCTGCTGAGTAGGAATATTGGCCTTATCCCAGATAACTATTGTGGCTCGAATAGATTGACGCAGAGCATCGCGGATTGTCATGTTTTTCTCTCTGTGGAGGTGCATAAAATAATCAAAAGCTTGCCTATATGGGGGCAGCTTTGAGCCTTTAATATCATCTACTGTAGATCAGAGCAAATAGAATGGTCTTCTTGTATTCATCTGCATAGTATAGTGATACACAGTTACACACCTTTTACTTATGACAGCAGAACACTGAATGATGACAAATAAACAATTGCAACATAATCTGGAGCATTCTTGATGAAACATGTTTAAACAGGTTGATCTTGTCTTATCAAGCAATATTTTCAGCTACAAACTTGACAATTATCTCTAATATATTCATTTAATTGAATTCATCATAAATATGATGATTAATTAATTAAAAACATATGTTTAGTATACTTGACAACTGCTAGTAATTTCAAATATTAATTGCATAAATAATAGCTATATTTTATGAACTTTAATAAGCGGGGGCGACCTCTAAACATTGTTCAATCCAAAAATATTTTATATGTGATGTTTTTCAACCACTGGAACTGGTGAGGGGGCGCAACCTAAAGAAATCAACACTTCGAAAATAAGAGACACCCTAATATATATATATATATATATATGAAAATTATTTCACGAAAGTAACACGTGAAAAATATTTAATATTTATGATGAATAAAACCACGAAGGAAAGGAAACACAGAATGGTGCTCAAGCGCTTTCGTCTAATGACATCCTCAGGATGTCAGTGTTCCTGAGGATGTTCCTGAGGATGTCATTAGACGAAAGCGCTTGAGCACCATTCTGTGTTTCCTTTCCTTCGTGGTTTATTCATTATATATATATATATATATATATATATATATATATATATATATATGTTAAACACAGACCGTGCATGGAACAAGGAACTCTTCTGGGAAAATTAAATCCACTATAGTCCGAATAAGTAATGGTAAATGACAAATACCATAGTTTCTTTTTCATGATGCTAGCCCGACGTGGGCAACGGGTCTCTCGCAAAGAGATCCCATAAATATAGCTTCCCTCACCAGCTATCTGCAAAGCAGACAGGATCCAGCTTTGGGACCTGTCTGGATCCTGTCTGCTTTGCAGATAGCTGGTGAGGGAAACTATATTTATGGGATCTCTTTGCGAGAGACCCGTTGCCCACGTCGGGCTAGCATCATGAAAAAGAAAAACTATGGTATTTGTCATTTACTATTACTTATTCGGACTATAGTGGATTTAATTTTCCCAGAAGAGTTCCTTGTTCCATGCACGGTCTGTGTTTAACATATAAATTTCTCAGGGGACATTCTGAGTTTGTGTATATATATATATATATATATATATATTATTGTATCTATTTATTTACTAGTGCACTCACTCTTATATCCAGGTCGTAAACTCTTCCTTATCGTAGCTCTCATTTATTGCTCCCTCTTTCTCTTATGACTTAGACGTCCGAATTGAGTAATGTACTATACTAATTATGAATTTTATCATAAATAAATTAATTCCTCTCGCATTTATCATACCTTGAATAGTAAATCTTCAAACTGACATTTTTAGTATTCAATGTATAGTAACGTCCTTATATTTTATACTACAGGGTGTCCATAAAGTCTCGCATCATAGGAACATAAGCAATGTTTATTTATTTACGTCTCCATCAGGCCAAATATGTTGAGGAACATTCAAAGAAACCTGCTTTTTCGTTTACAAACATGTTTTGAGATTGGTGGGAATCATTTCCAACAAATAAATAAATAAACGGATCAAGTAAAGATAAGCACCCCCAGCCTTCTTTAATTAGCCTTATAAGGCTAACTAACAAAAATATTACGACCTAACCTAACCAATCGTTAAGTCAACTGTACGCCCTTGACGATTGGTTAGGTTAGGTCGTGATATTTTCGTTAGTTAGCCTTATAAGGCTAATTAAAGAAGGCTAGAGGTGCTTATCTTTACTTGATCCAAATAAACAAAATAAATGTATACAAGTCATTATTTATATGTTGTGTCCTGTCTCATGTTATACATACAGTGTACAGCACAAATATTGTCAACCATGTTCATTCACACATTGATGTTCCTTTTTGAATAGATTAACTTTAATGAATGTCTTTTCCTTTACTGTATTTAATTGTTAATTTTAGTCAGGACGTAAATTACTCTTTAGATTCTCTTCCTTTATTCTTGAATTATTTATTCATTTATTTCGTCCGTCATCTACCTATTACCTATCTATTCCCTATTAACCTATCAGTCCGTGTATGTTTGATCATGACTATCTACGTAAATGTCCGTACATGCAATTACGTTCATGTGTACAGCTATTGCATTGGCGACCAGTTCTTATGAAGCTGAGCTGTTACCTCTCGCAAGATTCTCGTTCTCGTGTTCGAATTCCGATGATGTCGCCAAAAGCGAGCTTCTGAATCCAAAATCTCCCCTCTTGTTTTGCTCGTAACTCATAACATTATGATGTATGTTATGTTGTATATATATACTCGTATATGTTACCCATGTTCTTCATGTGTTATGCTCCTAATCCATCTTTCCTTGTACGTCCCTGACTACCGAATTAAATCCTAGAATAATAGTCAGTCATTCTAGTTATTAACTATAAATATATAGCATAGTTATTAACTCCCTTTAAATTGTAGAACAACGGATAACTCTCCTGCATTATATAAATTATAGAAATTGTGTAGATTTTCTATATCAGATATGTCATTAACAATTTGCTAGAACTGAAATAACTGTAATTAACTAAATTCAATAAAACTAGCTGTAATAAATTAATACGAATTAATTGATAATTATAATCGTAATTATAGTGTACTACAATTGCACTTACCAATGTACTTACGATGTACTCAATGTACAACCCCAACATTAGGTCGCCACACAAGAATGTACACCTTGCAAAATCATTATCTTTTTATGTAATTATTTTTTTTAGTTTGAAATTCTGTTGTCTTGATTAAGTTTAGTTTACTTCCAAAATTCTTTAGTTCTCTAACTGAGGGGAACCTTAACCTTCAACTGCACTTCCACAAAATTTAGAATTAATTATTTCTTTGTATTGCAAATTAATTCATTCCTGACTGAGCCTTAGACCAACGAGGTAGAATCTCCTCCTCTTGAATTCCTGCCTGAGCCTTAGACGAAGGAGTTCGAAACACCTCCTCTGTAAACTCCTGCCTTAGCCCTTGACTGAGGAGGTCGAACCTTCTCCTCCTTAACTTTGACCCTCAGCAGAGTTAGAGGCCCTTAGATTTTTGCCTAAGTCAATTAACCCAATTTAGTGAGCGTTGGCAGTATCTCGGTTTCTTGTCACAGTTCTGAATAAAGTTTAATGGAAGGAATCAAATTCGAACTGCAGTACGCTTGCATTTTACTTCAGTTCTTCATTTTTTTGTGTGTTCACATTGTGTCGTAAACCGATTCCATAACTCGGATGCCCTACAGCTAAGGCCAAGCTCAACTTCGAGGACCACATCACGTCAGATCGTCCAACAGTGTATCCCTTATAAAAGTCGCGTGTAGGAATTGACCTGTAGACGCGCAATAAATATTATAAAATTAAAATATGGACCTAATTTAAAGTTTGTGAAGGTACTACTACAGTATACTGAAAAATGACCAGATTATTAGAAATTTGTTGAGGATTCATCTTAAAATATTTAAAATATGGGAAGATATATAATCGTTTAATTTTGGATTTCTCCTGAAAATATGAAGTTTCTAAGGGAGATCTCCGCCACATGCATGATTTCTTACACCAGAAAGTATAAAGTTACGAAATAAGTTTTTGGTGCAATTGCTACATCCTGTATGTTCATCACCTCTAACTTGAAAATGGCGAGTCATTTTGCCAATATAAGGTTAATTGCATTCATCACAGGAACATTGTACAGTATATGACTGATGAGCAAAGATTGTCCTGGAAGTGTCAGTTTTATATAAAAAAAAATCCAAGGAACGGACTATAGGTAAAAACCACATCTTAAGTCAATTTGTGGGTAAAATCTTTTCATTAGAATACAGAGTTTCCTTTTTAGTATTGTATTTGGCTCTCTATAATATGGTATTTTGAAATGTGATTTAAATTGACTATAACTTGCCTATAACTCTTCTCAGTAAATTTTAATGTAAAACCATAACCAAGTAAAATTAAAAAAAAAAATTCTAATTCACTATGAAATAATTTTAATTGGAGCATTTATTATAATTTCTGTTTGTCAAAGTTAAAATTGAGTTTCGTTATATTTCAACGACGTGAGTCAGTATTCATTCCCAAACCTGTAAATGTTGTTTGTTTGTTGAAGTTGTTTAACTTCCTTCACAACATCTATGGTCATATGACTGGGGGGAGACCTACAGCTTTACGTGTGATCCGAAAACAAGATCGCACATACTCTGGACGCAAAGAAGAACGGTCCCCCCCATCCAACTAGTGAAGAAACTCAATGTCAATTAACTTCGCTGATCGTCGGAAAGGGGTGTTACGACATTGCCAATACATGGTCAACCTGCAAATGTCTTTTTTTTCTAAAGATGGATTTAATTTTTTTTTATTTTTTCAATAAATAGATCTAAAAATGTATGATTTTCTTCTACCTCTGAAATAAATTTAATATTCTTAGATTTAGTATTTAAATAATCCCAAAATGTTTTCCTACGCTCAGGTGATTTAAAGTTTAAACAACCAAGACATGTCATCAACTAACGACTAAAAAACTGGTTTAAATTCAGAAGGACATTCATTTAGCCATTTCTTTTCATTAATACATAAGAACATATTAGTTAATGTTGGTGCCAGAGGTCCTCCATAGATACGCTATCTCGTTATTGTTTACTCACGTCTGGACGACGTCTAATATTTGAAAAACCCCATTTAAAGTCGTTGAGATATTTGAAACAGGTTAATCAAGGCAAAGATGTACAGCTACATCCCAAAAAATATCTATGAACAGAGAGATGGCATCAAAAGTAGCTATTGTAAGAGATGAGGTACTTTTATTTTCACAATTTCTTTTTCAAATGAGAAAGTCATTAGTTGAATACGTATTCATTTTTTGAAAAAGGAACTAAGATAGGTACAAAATACTTAGCCAAGATGTAGTTGAAAGTATTGACTAATGATACGATTGAACGATACGAGTTATTATATTTATGAATTTAATGAAGTCCTAATACAGTATTCCTAGTTGAGAACCTGATGCAAATAATTCATTATGGTCTCTCATTTATTCTATTCTTATTTTCAATTTACAAAAAATATGATTTAGTTTATCTTTTAATTTTTGTATCTAATTTTTGTAAATTTTGATTTGTTATCAGATATATTATTAATTCTATTTAGGTAGTTTATCTTCGTTGAGAATTACAATACCTTTACCTTTGACAGATGTGCGTGTAATAATTCATTTATCTTCTGAAAGGTTTTTAATACAATTAAATTCTTCTTTGCTAAAGAGATGATTGTTTTTGTATTGAGTATTTATTATAAAAACGAGAAAATGATAAATTTTGTAGATTACATCGAAATTTGTTCTTGGCGCCATTATTATTTATTGACATTATTATTTATTATAAAATTTAGCACTTTCTTATTTTTATAATTATAATTTTATAAGTCGATGAAATGTCAACATTCTTAAGTTACAGATATTGAGGTTTGTTCTTTTTTCTACTTGTTTGTAATTCGCCTTGGAGCGAAACAACACATATATGTTGAAGGCCTCTCATAAATACCCACAATCTCTTCTCTCCGGTAGTTGTGCCACGCTTTACAGTTGGCCTCACTGAAATTTAACACCATAAAATTAAGATTGTGAAGCACAAAATATAAAGTTTCACCAATGCAAGCAT
>JAJOZX010000430.1:352500-470000 GCA_023014485.1 Bathynomus jamesi | reverse complement strand
TGCTTACACCCAATTTTATAGATAATGCCTAAATTATTGGTAGGGCTATTTTTTACTATGATGTTTTTCACAATATTGTTATATGAAAAAACTACACTGATATCCAAAAGTTTAAGTACATTAGCAATGCCTAAGAAGCCCGGGAAAAATGGAAGTACTAAAATATTCTTTGACAAGGTGCGAGTGTTATTATTCACACGATAGAAGGTTCGTTTAGCCTTATTAAGACAAGATTCCATGAACGCAGATGGGTAACACAACTCACTTCCAATACCGTTGATATTTTCCAATTCGGCATCGATGTATTCCGGACTGGCGATCCTAAGAGCGCGGAGAAACATTGAGGAAAATATGGCCTTTTTAATAGGGGTGTCATGTCCAGAGTAAAAGTGTACGTAGGACAAATTGTTTGTTTTTTTCCGATAGATACTAAACTTAAAACCCGGGCTATCCCTATGAACACGCACATCCAAAAACGGGATTGAGTTGTCTTGTTCCACTTCTAAAGTAAATTTAATGGAGGGGACTTGGTCATTTAACTGAAGGAGGAAGTCATCCAGGTCACGATTCATGGGCCAGATACACAAAATATCGTCGACGTACCGCAACCAAGGGATGCCAACCCCCAGGATTCTCGGAATGTAAGTAATTTCAAAAAACTCCATATAAATATTGGAGAGAAGGGGCGACAAAGGGTTGCCCATGGCCATCCCAAAAACTTGTTGATAATGCTCGCCATTGAAAGTGAATTTACAATCCTTGATACAAAGCTTAATAAGCTCCAAAACAGTGTGTGCAGGTAATGGTAAATCATAATTATGTAATTCTCTGGCGAGAAAGTCAAGCATATCATCAATCGGCACTTTTGTGAACAATGAACAAACGTCGAAACTGATCAATCTATCGTTGGTATTAATGCGAACATTATTCAATTTTTCAGTGAGATCCATGGAATTTTTTACGTGTGAATCAGAGACAGTTCCAAGAATGGGGGACAAAACATTAACAAGCCATTTGGAGAGTTTATAGGTAATAGAGCCCACCGAGCTAATAATAGGGCGCATAGGGTTACCCGGTTTGTGGGTTTTAATAAGACCATAAAGATAAGGCAGAGCAGGTGAAGTGGACAAAAAAAGGGGAATTAAATCCTTATGATCTTTGAGAATGCGTTTCAAGCCACTATTGAATGATTTGATGACATCATCCTGTGGGTTCTTCCTAAGTTTCACGTATGTGGCGGGGTCCTGAAGCAGCTCATTCATCTTTCCAATGTAATCCACTTTGTCCATAATGACTAAGGTGTTAGCCTTGTCTGCTTTAGTAATATGGAGCTCACTATCTTTTTTTAATTGTGAAAGGCTATTGCGGAAACGTTTAGGAAAGTTATCTTCGTAAGAAATATTCGCAGCACCATAGACCAGGCCTTTAACTATGTTAACTAAAAACTGAGGAAGGTTACACTGTTTTTCAAAACGAGCAAGACTATGACAAATTTGTAAAGCAGTAGGTTTTTTAACAATATAAAAGGACATACCAAATCCAAGGGCACTTTTTGCATCGTCACTAATGTTTTTCGAAGAAAGGTTCAAAACACACTTTGAGCTTGCTTTTTTACTCCACTGACTATTTCGAATGAGACTTTTAATTTTGCGATCCAAAATGTTTCGAAGTGAAGAAGTTCTCCGACGCAACTCGTTGTAAATTTCATCAAACAAAGGTTGGATCCACGGTTGGGGAATAACAGTCAAAACATTACGTTTGGCAATGCCTAAATTTTTGAAGGTGGACCACTCATTTTGTCTGGTGACTTCAATATGTTTCTTTAAAATTACTCTGCTAAAGTTGTTGAACGGATGGTCGTCCATTTCTCTGAGGCGAATCGGAAGGAGGGACTTGGGAAGGACCTGCTCCTCCAGACAATTAGTAAGAAACTTCCGTCGGATCCGAATTGCATGCCCCTTCATTAATGTAGAAGCAAACACCGACACAAACGGGGACAATAGAGGGAACAGCAAGGCGAAGGAACGCGTGGTGTTCATTATATGAAAAATTATTTCACGAAAGTGACACGTGAAAAGTATTTATGATGAATAAAACCACGAAGGAAAAAAGAAACACAAAGGGGTGCTCAAGCGCTTTCGTCTAATGACATCCTCAGGAACACTGGAGTGAAAGGACAGATCAAGGCAATATATAGGTTACAAAAATAAACATACATACATACATATTCACATATATATACATATATATATATATATATATATATATATACATATATACATATATATAGTAAGCATAGAAAAAATTGTGGGAGGAGCCAACATTTATATGGTCACAGAAAAATAAAGAAATAAAAATAAATATAAATATAAATTGAGAAAAAATTAATTACAAAATAGTGCCTTAGTGATATATATGTCACAGCCTAAATAATCATAAAGAAATAAACAGGCAAATAAAAAAAACCATAAATATACATACATACATATATATATATATATATACATATAATAATATATATATATATATATATAAAGACACTTTTAGCACTTTGGCCGACCTTCAATATAAATTCAAATGGCTTTTTTATGGAACAGGTCACAAAAGAATAAAGAAATAAAAATAAATATAAATATTGTAAGTGGAGTCTACCAATTCAAGCTCAAGAGGGAAGTTTTACAATCGATTTAATAGATGCTGCCAAATTGATATATATGTCACAAAAAATAAAGAAATAAACCAAAAAAAAAAAAAAAAAATTAATTATTAAAAAAATAAAAAATAATAATAATAAATTGAAAGATAAATTTTAAGAGAGGCACACCAATTTATAAGGGAAAAATTACCACATATGCATATTATAGTCACAAACGAATAAAAAAGTACAAGTAAATATAAATTGGAAAACAAAATGATGCCTAGATGATATATAAAGAACAATAAAATATATATACAACATATATACGGTATATATACGAAATATAAACGCAATATATACAGAATATATATATATATATATATGCATAAGGGAAAAAAATTACCAAATTTGTTTTTATAATTATTGTCTGAGAAAACGGTAGGTCGCAAAAGAATAAAGAAATAAAAATAAATATAAATTGAAAAAATTACAAATAATACACGTACACATGTATACCCACATAACCAAATATATATACATATACACACATATATACAAACACACACACACACACACACATATATATATATATATATATATACAAGCTTGACCTTCACGAAATGAGAAATCATCCCGCAGAACCTTTGTGAGGTGTTACCCATCTGCGTTCATGGAATCTTGTCTTAATAAGGCTAAACGAACCTTCTATCGTGTGAATAATAACACTCGCACCTTGTCAAAGAATATTTTAGTACTTCCATTTTTCCCGGGCTTCTTGGGCATTGCTAATGTACTTAAACTTTTGGATATCAGTGTAGTTTTTTCATATAACAATATTGTGAAAAACATCATAGTAAAAAATAGCCCTACCAATAATTTAGGCATTATCTATAAAATTGGGTGTAAGCAATGTGATTCCTTTTACATAGGTCAGACGGGAAAGGATTTGCAAACGCGTGTAAAACAGCATCAATATTCCGTTAGAACGGACAGTTGTCCAGTGCCCTTTTTGTCCATTTGTCAGAGTTATCCCATTGTATTGATTGGAATAATGTTTCAGTTTTGTTTCACTCTAGCAACATTGTTAATAGAAATATTCTTGAGTCGGCTATAATTCAACTTACAAATAACCTTAACATGAGTAAAGGTCTGTTTCAACTTGATCCCGTTGCTCTGAATTCCTTCAGAATGGATTTAAACAAAAAGGGCAGGTTGTTAAATCTTTGGTAAAAAATTTGTTTTTGTCTGTTGTTTCCCTTACAATTTTATTTTTCAATTTTTTGCTGTATGCGTGTATGTGTATGTATGTATGTGTATGTGAGTATGTGTGTGGTCATTGCAGTTAAATGTGTTTGTATATTATATGTGTGTATATGTATGTATGTATGTGTGTATATGTATGTATGTATGTATGTGCAGTTAAATATATATATATATATATATATATATATATATATATATATATATATGTATATGTGTATGTACCTTACCTTACCTTACAACCTCACAAAGGTTCTGCGGGATGATTTCTCATTTCGTGAAGGTCAAGCTTGTATATATATATATATATATATATATATATATGTGTGTGTGTGTGTGTGTGTTGTATATATGTGTGTATATGTATATATATATTTGGTTATGTGGGTATACATGTGTACGTGTATTATTTGTAATTTTTTCAATTTATATTTATTTTTATTTCTTTATTCTTTTGCGACCTACCGTTTTCTCAGACAATAATTATAAAAACAAATTTGGTAATTTTTTTCCCTTATGCATATATATATATATATATATATTCTGTATATATTGTGTTTATATTTCGTATATATACCGTATATATGTTGTTATATATTTTATTGTTCTTTATATATCATCTAGGCATCATTTTGTTTTCCAATTTATATTTACTTGTACTTTTTTATTCGTTTGTGACTATAATATGCATATGTGGTAATTTTTCCCTTATAAATTGGTGTGCCTCTCTTAAAATTTATCTTTCAATTTATTATTATTATTTTTTATTTTTTTAATAATTAATTTTTTTTTTTTTTTTTTGGTTTATTTCTTTATTTTTTAGTGACATATATATCAATTTGGCAGCATCTATTAAATCGATTGTAAAACTTCCCTCTTGAGCTTGAATTGGTAGACTCCACTTACAATATTTATATTTATTTTTATTTCTTTATTCTTTTGTGACCTGTTCCATAAAAAAGCCATTTGAATTTATATTGAAGTTCGGCCAAAGTGCTAAAAGTGTCTTTATATATATATATATATATATGTATGTATATGTAATATATATATATATATATGTATGTATGTATATTTATGGGTTTTTTTTTTATTTGCCTGTTTATTTCTTTAGATTATTTAGGCTGTGACATATATATCACTAAGGCACTATTTTGTAATTAATTTTTTCTCAATTTATATTTATATTTATTTTTATTTCTTTATTTTTCTGTGACCATATAAATGTTGGCTCCTCCCACAATTTTTTTCTATGCTTACTATATATATGTATATATGTATATATATATATATATATATATATATATATATGTATATATATGTGAATATGTATGTATGTATGTTTATTTTTGTAACCTATATATTGCCTTGATCTGTCCTTTCACTCCAGTGTTCCTGAGGATGTCATTAGACGAAAGCGCTTGAGCACCCCTTTGTGTTTCTTTTTTCCTTCGTGGTTTTATTCATCATATATATATATTATATATATATATATATATATATATATTATATATATATATATATTTTTTTTTTTTTATTAGTGGTGGACCGGATATCCGAATCATTTTTAGCATCGGCATCCGCACTTCTGACTGCGGATATTACCTCTAATAAATTATGCAATTTACAATTAAATTAGCTTATAAAGTAGCTTATAAGGCCCAGTCATGCACATTTCATGTGAAGTATTGTTCATTATTAATGAACAAATATATAAACCTCAAAATATAAATACCATTAAATCAACAAACACAGCCTGTGCCGCTGTGCGTACTCCACTGGTTTTTTTTTCACAGTAACACAGTAACTTTTCAGAATGAAATTGTTCGTATAAGATCAAGCAGTCAATCGTGTTTCGAACAAGATTATTGTAAATACAAAAAATGCAAAAGAGTTGGGTCCACGTACCGCATCCTGGTAACACAGAAAATTGAACGAAACTTGTTTCATCGAATTTTCTGTGGCTGAAACTCTTGAGAAAGTTATTATTTTTATCATAATGAAAACATTGATATTAATTTTAATTCTTACGCATTGCCTGCCATAATAGTAATATCACGAAATTTGAAAAATTATGTCATATGTTCATAATTCTATATTATATTGATAGATTAACTAAATATCCGCATCCGCAGATATTGAAATTAAAAATCCGCATCCACAGATGTTGAAAAACTGACATCTGGTCCACCACATATATATATATATATATATATATATTATGTAGAAAGAAGAGGGCCAAGTGCGAATGCCCGCAAAAATACCCCTCCAACAGGAGGAGGATGGGAGAGTCGAAATCAAAGTCTCCATGGTTCTTAGAACGTATGCTACACTCTTATATTTTGAAAAGATTGTGTACTGTGTAAGATGAATGTGTATGTAGCGAGGAATAGAAGAAGTGTATGTTTGAGAGCATGCTGGATTGCTCTCAGGGTAGATGTGACACGGAAAAAGATCAGCTAAGGAGGACAGTGACAGGAGAAACGGGGATTCAGGCACTCCCTGACTCCTACCTAATGTCCCCTCTGAAAGTACTTATCTGGTCTATTGGTGTCTACAATCTACTTATTATTATATATACATATATGTATTAACAAAAAGTATGTAAGGAATGTACAAAAAAATACAGAAGTACATGAAAAAGCGTTTGTTTCGTGACTCTCACAGATTTAGACGATGTTTCCCAAAGTACGAGATTCTCATGAAAAAATATAATAAATGAGGGAGATATTAATGTTTGAAAGTGAAACGAATCTCACTGATATCATTTCATTTATAGCATATTTGCGTTCGAATGATGAAGTTACGACAGATTTCCCGATTCATAACATCGAAACGAACGTTTAAGTGTCGTAAAAATGGAATTCATTGCTTGAATGTAAAAGATACTTCATCATTATCAACGTTACTTTCTTCCTTTAACCAACCTTGCCCCCCCATCCCCCACACTTCATCAGATATTCTGAACTGAAAAAAATTTCTTCCGCCATAATAAATGCAAAAGGCTTCACTTTTTTCTACGTGAAGGTCAAAATATGATAATAAAAACGCACTCTAATAGACAGAGTTTGTTTCCACAACAGTTTCGATGCCCACTGGCATCCTCTTCAGGTAGATACAGAAAAACGAATGAATTCGTTTTTCTGTATCCACCTGAAGAGGATGCCAGTGGGCATCGAAACTGTTGTGGAAATAAACTCTGTCTATTAGAGTGCGTTTTTATCATCATATTTCTTCCTCTACTTACAATGAAATAAATAAATTGAAGTAAAGATAATTACACATTGTTTGTCCCGAACTACTGCTGCTATTATTATTATTATTATTAATATTATTATTAAGTAAAAAATAATTTATATAACAATAACAGAGCATGAATATAACAAAAAGCACACAACAATTCTTGCATTTTGTTATTGTGTTGAACATGAGAAAACGTCATATTTGAATTTTTCTTGCCACTTTCCATATACGTCTATTTATTTATTATTTTCAGTTACATTTTACATAAAATCGTCTTTGATTCATTTTTATTGTCAACGAAAAGGATTTTTGAAAATTCCAAAACAAACTTCTCGGTTCCAGGGTGACATCAAGTAAAAATACTGAG
Source organism: Bathynomus jamesi (assembly GCA_023014485.1). Taxonomy (NCBI): domain Eukaryota; kingdom Metazoa; phylum Arthropoda; class Malacostraca; order Isopoda; family Cirolanidae; genus Bathynomus; species Bathynomus jamesi. The sequence goes on along the minus strand of JAJOZX010000430.1, from coordinate 462,492 downwards.
GCAAAATAGTTTATAAGAAAAAATACTATATACTTTCATATACTGTATTTCGTTTGAGTTATGAATAGGAATTGGAACGAAAACTAACTTAATATAATAATCCAGTATATATATATATATATATGGTAGGTTGGAGTAAAAGGCCCACGCTTCTCATCGAACACAGCAAACGAGTGAGCATGTGCCAAACTAGGGCTGGCAGTACTCCGAGTTTGCTGGCTTCAGCTCCGGAGTGCAACAGTGACTCAGCTCATGCTCCAGGCCGGCTCCAGTACTAATAGTGACCCCCAGGTCCATCTCCAGAGCTGCTCCACTAACCTAGTTTCAGCTCCAGAGTTGCTCCACTAACCCCGTAACCCCGTATGGCTGTCGCTGATTTATTTTCTATTTTTAACCTTACTTGCCAGCGTGTGCAAAGTGTCTATCTTTGGATTTATTCAGCGTAATCGTGATACACAGTTGTGAGTAGTTTGCAATTTGCATAGTTCTCTGAATTGTATGTGTGATAGAGTTTCTAATAAGTACTAAACGCCTGTTGCGTTTATACAGCTTGAATTTTAGTTGATCAGAGTAATGGTTTTAGAGTGCTCAAAGTACTTGCTTTTTATTTTAATCTATTAAAAAAAGTGTCCTTTTCTCGTAACCATACAATTTACTATCCATACTTGGCAATCTGGTACGGCCAGGACACAATATTACGATTAAAAGATACTATACGCATATTCGTACTCTCAACATCAGCGGTCCAGTTTGTTTACAACTACTGTTTTACATGCTCAAAGAAAACTGTTCAACATCAAACCCTCCAAAACACTAATCACTAGTGATCGGCTCCCATCCCCTAAACCTGTTGACATTCACTCTACTATAAGTGGAGCAGCTCCAGGCTTCAGCTCCAAGTTCTGGAGCGCCCCGATAAGTCTGGCTCCAGTACTGCTCCGGCTCCACAATCCCAGCTCCAGCTCCGCTCCGGTTCCGAATCTTGGAACTAGCTCCTGGCTCCGGAGCTGGAGCACTACCAACCTTATGCCAAGCCAAAGTATGATAAAAAGTTAATAAAACCTGTTTAGGGACTACATTTCTAAGTTTAAACATTATAGCAACGCTCCTTGAAATTTTTTTTGCGATATAATTTACATGATCACTCCATTGCAAATTTTTATCTAGCATTACACCAAGAAATTTTGTTAAAATACATTCCTTTCCAGCGATTTCATGAACATTAAGTTTATCAAGATAAACGTTTCTTTTATTAGTAAAAATTTACTGATAATACTTTGTTTTACTGGTATTTAGAGTTTATTGGTGGTCAACTATTTCATTACTTTGATAAATTCTGATTTAAATGTTCTTAAATGAATTAACAGCTTTGCAAGAAAAAGACAGTTATATCATCCACAAACATTATGAAGTTAAGTATATCAGATGAATGTGGAAGGTCATTTATATATAATAATTCAGACGATTATTACATCAGGACCCAATACAGGCAGTAAGGTCTTAATACCTCAGATTCCCTTAATTATAACAGATAGTCCTTATGCCTTTGTATTTTCAAGGCGCCAGTTTCCAATCAGATGTTTCGTAATAACTATTAACAAAGCACAAGGCCAAACTTTCAGTCGAGTCGGGGTCTTCTTGCCACCATCTGTAGTTTATGAAGAGGTTCTTCAGTAGCGTGATTGCCCTGACCAAGCTTCTATTTTGCTCCGTAGATTTAATAAAACGTTATCAAGTACCCCAAAAAACTAAAACTAAAAAATAAAATAAAAATAAAAAATACAATAAATAAATAAAAACAAGTTGATGTTTGCTTATCTTTGTTCTTTTGTTGATTCACTTATTTGCTTTCCACATTTTGTCTTGACTGATTTTGTCTACCCAAATGACGAGCGTTTTTTTCTTTAAAACCCCTCAATGTATGTACAGTAGACAGCTTGACGTTGTCATGGAGTTTTTTACCGATAGTCCACTGGTAGAACATGCCCGTCATGACGGGCACATCAGCTAGTATATTCTGAGTTCAATCCCATATATATTATATATATATAGTTAAAAGTCCTGCCTCAAAAATACTTTTGAGGCAGGATTTCTTACTCACCATCATATATATATATATATAACTTCGGCAGGGACCAAGAAAGTAAAATCTTGAAGTTTGCTGTCGATTGTAAGAGGAGATAAAGCGATCAGCATTCAAAATAGAGAAAATTCAAAGCGATTTGAGCAAAATAGTTTTGTAGTGAGAAATGTGTGAGAAATGTCAAATGAAACTTAATGTAAATAAATGTAAAATTATACACTTTGGATCGTGCAATTCACAGTCGAAATACAAAATATCTTAGGGGGGGGAGGTTGATTATGGTACCAGATTTTGGGTTGTTCGCTACCAACGACTTAAAAGTTGAAAAGGCAAATAAAATACAGGGTGTTCATAAAGCCACGCAAGTGAATATGGTGAACCCATTACCATATTCACTTGGAGAACTTTATGAACACCCTGAATTCGGTTTCATGTCACGCAGATTCGAATACAAATCGAAAACTAAAATTATGAAGTTATATAAATCACTTATTCAGACCTTTTTTGAAATAAGCCGTTCAGTTTTCGTATATGTATACTAAAGATATAAAAAGGGTGGAAAAAGCACAGCGCAGAGCCAGAAAGTTAATTCCATCCATTAGAAATAAACCATATGAAGATGATGACAGATTAATTCCGCATTCTCTTGAAACGGCGCTTGAGAGTCGATCCAATTCAAGTTTTTAAGATACTAAGTAGTTTTGACAATATAAATCTGGAACAGATTTTTGTATTAGACTTTACAAACATGACAGGAAATAACGGCTTCAAATTATACAGTAAAAGATTTGTAACAGATATTACGAAGAACTTCTTCTCTGAATAGATCATCAAAAAATGGAATAGCTCACCGACGACAGTCATCCCGATTCTCGAGTATGTTCATGAACGTGTTTAAAAAACGCCTAGATAATTACTTTAAAATTCTGAACGTAATAGGAGTATAATATATGAATTCAATTAAAACAAAGAGCTCAGTGGTGTGAGAGGGAGGTTGAATTAGTGTGTTGCGAGAGACAGTAAATGATATACGACCCTGAGGTTCACTGTCTGTATCAGACAGAAGTATACTTAGACCAAACAAAATTAAAATAAAATCCAACAATACCCAAAACAAGAACTAAAGTATAACATTCAAATTAAATTTTCTCATGTTTGAAATCCAGTGACTCGGTTAAAAAATCTCAAAGCTGAATTTAATTCAAAGTTACCGCTTAAAAACACCAAAATGAAATCAAATGTCGTTTAAGCAAATAAAGAAGTGTAATGATTTCTATATTTATGGATTTGAATAAGGCCTTTGATGTAATAAACCATAATATTCTACTTAAATTATATTGTTATGGCTTTAGAAGAGCTATAAGTGATTGGTTTAAAAGTTATTTGTCCAATAGATATCAATTTGTATCAGTAAAAAGGGGTTTACTCGTCTAAAACAACTGTTAAAAATGGTGTAGCCAGGGTTCAGTTTTGGGTCCAGTCTTTTTTCATTATATATTAATGACTTTCCACGCTTTTCTGATATACTTAACTTCATAATGTTTGAACTTTGCAAATGATACAACTTTTTCTTGTAAAGATGTTGAGCTAAGGGCATATTTAAATCAAAATTTATCAAAGTAATGAAATGGTTGACCACCAATAAACTGTAAATACCAGTAAAATAAATTTCATGATTTTTACAAAAAACGAAATGTGCATCTTGATGAACTAAATGTTGATGAAATCGCTGTAAAGTGTACTGTAACAAAATTTCTTGGTGTAATGCTAGACAAGAATTTGCAATGAAGTGATCTTGTAAATTATATCTCAAAAAAGATTTCAAGGAGCTTTGCTGTAATGTTTAAACTTAGAAATGTAGTCCCTAAACAAGTTTTATTGACTATCATACTCTTGTTCTTCCTTGTATGGGGAAACTCTGCTAACAACGTTTTAAACAATCTTTGTCATCCAAAAACGAGCAATGTAAGGCCAAATTCATTAACTTACACTAGCTAAATAAATATTTTGTAACTCACCAAGAAATCTACTCATACTAGACTAGAAACAGATCAAAGCATGTTATTCCTCAATTTAGATTTCATTGGACTAAAACTATGGAAGGATTTAAGTGCTGTTATAAAGAATATTTCAAACGTTAAATTTGTTTAAAAACAAGTTGAAATCCCAATTAATAATGGAATGCTAACAAAAATCTAGGATTAAAAATATATTACTATATTACTCGTTCATTTCTTGTGCCTAACTATCAAATCCTTGTACTGTATTGATATCTTATCTACAATAATGACTTTGTATTTGTTTATATCCATAATAATAACTTAAGATTAATATATAGGCCTATTGCATTTTCACTGTTAATTCCTTTGTGTATTAATCATAATTTAAACGCGACTTGTAATCATGTATTTTATCTGAGATTAATCCGAGAGCCCATTAAAGCCTAAAGATTAAGTGACTAATATAAAAGTCCAATTGACAGTATTATTGCAGCATAACAGTACTCGTAATATTGTATTATTTTAAAATAACAGAAATTGTATTATATTTATTTTAAATTAATTTATAAAAAAATTAAAAAATAAATATCTTCACAATGATTTAAATTTATTGTCTAATTTTTAACTATTAGTTTGTTTATGAATCTGGAATTAATTAATACTTCTTATTCATGATTTACTTATCATTAATCATAAGTACCTATGAAGTGATGTTTTATCTTTAGTTAATCTGAGAGCCCAGTAAAGCCTAAAGCTTGAGAGCCAAACAAATTAAATATATAGTCCAATTTTTCAATTATTTTCAATGTTAAAATTTTTGTAACATCAAAAATTGTAATACTGTAAATTGTAATATATTTATTTTATAAATAAAAAATTATTCATTATCCATATTCATTCATTCAGCAGCAATACGCCTTCAGTAAACAATACACAGGCGTAAATTTTGTTTAACTGACTTCAAGTATAATATCGTGGGATAAGAAAATAGAATGTCGTTCTATCCTTTCGTCAATCATCGTGTATCATAAACGCGTAAGTTATCACAAACAACGAAGTATACCAGCAATTAAAAGTAATAAGATTTTTTAAAAATATCAAAGGTGATTAATTAAAAAGGTTAAATAAAAATTAAGGAATAAAACATTAAATTTAGAGATCGATTAGCAAAATAAAATAACTAAAGGGTCTTCTTCCGAAATTTCTTCCAATGAGGGTTTCATGCTAATTTTTGATTTGGCGATCCCTAAATTCGTGACCACGAGAAAGATTCGCAAATCCTCAAAGTCCTGAAAGAAAATTTGGGGCTTACCGGTAAGTTTCCACGCGTATACCATCAAAAGGAAATAAATCTTAACCCTCAGCTACTATCGTTGGGAAATAATAATTATAGCAGTTAAGGGTTAACTGTACGCCCTTGACGATTGGTTAGGTTAAGTTATGATATTTTCGTTAATTAGCCTTATAAGGTTAACTAAAGAAGGTCGGGGGCCCTGATCGTCAGGTGATCCGTAAACTAGAGAAAAACGATATAAAAATGTAATTATATAAAGCTTATATAAACGTAAAAATGAATTGTCTATAATTTACCTATAATAAAAAATAATTAAAAAAGAATAACGTTCATTTTTAACTACAAACAAACAATTTCAAACTTGGAATAAGGATTTTAGTCGTATACGAGTTATTTAAATTTTCAAATCTCATTTAAATTGTATTCAATAAAATGAAATTTAAACTAAATAAAATAGAATTTAAATTAAAACTGTTGCCATTTAAACGAGGAAAATATAATCCTATTTAAATGAAAGGATCAAATAGAAATATAAATAGTCCAGAATATAAATTCTAGTTTTTACTCTCCATAAACATCCCTTAGTAACTATTCTATGTAAAATAAATAATTTTGTTTATTTCAAATGTGTTTCAACGTCTAAAGCGTGCAATTGTTTTCCAAAACAAGATAAATGGATCACCTGAAGATCGGGGCCCCCAGTCTTCTTTAGTTAGTTTTATAAGGCTACTAACGAAAATATTACGACCTAACCTAACCAATCGTCAAGGACGTACAGTTGGCCAAAGACTGGTTAGGTTAGGTCATGATATTTTCGTTAGTTAGCCTTATAAGGCTAACTAGAGAAGGCTGGGGTCCCTGAGCTTCAGGTGATCCAAATAAATCACTTGTTTCCAACTGAGTCACTATATAAAAGTGACGAGTTATTATTACAGAATTTACCGGCGATCAAAGACCCGAGGATCCACTCTAGGGTTGCCAAAGGAGGAAGTAAAGTAGAAAAGATAAGGAAGTGAACAGTCATAGAAAACTCGATGGTACTTTTACATTATCCTCCCAACACTAATTTTGGATCTTTTCCGTTTGACTGCCGCCATTGAAACATAATTAAACTTTTTGTATTTTGTATTTTAACTGAAATGTCTTGATGATACAAAATAAGTTACTTTATGAAAAAGCTTTTCTTAATTTCCCCTTCAAATTTTGTTTCTTATAAACAATTTTAATTACTTTCAAGATCCATGCTTAATTTTTAAGTTTTAATCGTGTACTCAGAAAAATAAGGGGATCACCTGAAGATCAGGGCCTCCAGCCTTCTTTAGTTAGCTTTATAAGGCTAACTAACAAAAATATCACGACTAACCTAACCAATCGTCAAGGTCGTACAGTTGACCTAACGATTGGTTAGGTTAGGTCGTGATATTTTCGTTAGTTAGCCTTATAAGGCTAAGTAAAGAAGGCTGGGGGCACTCACCTCTTATGTTTCAATGGCGGCAGTCAAACGGAAAAGATCCCTAATTTGTTTAATATTCTGAAATTACATCATTAGTTATATGAATAAATATTCTTAACCTAACCTAACCTAACTTGAAGCCGGCTAACTACGGCTAACGCCTACGGCGGGCTGTTTTTACCGTAACCTAACCTAACCTAACCAAACCTAACCTAACCTAATACCAACACTAATTTTTTTTATAATGGAAGGAAAATAAAGTACCATAACCAAAACCAAACCAACATTATATAAAAAAATTAGTGTTGGGAGGATAATGCAAAAGAACCAACTCGATTTAAAACTCTCATACTGTGCTCACACTTATTGTTTCTGGTTAAAAGTTTACACTCTAATAATTTTACTAGCATGCATATACGTACATTACCTTGTATATTCAAACACGCATGAAAATTTGAGGTAGTAAGAAGTAGTAGGAGACAAAAATGGATGGCACGAAACACTAAATTACATAATCTAATCTACACCATCCGTTTTTGGAAGATTTTTAAAATTATTAAGTAGAAGAAGCATCATCGTTTTATCGAAGCATCATTTACTCGTCTCTCCGCATTTGCCCTCTCCCTGCTCACCCCAAGTCCAACTATAGATCAGAACTTTATCTACAAATATTGTCTATCTAATCTATTCTCAAACGTGTTAACCGATGTACTACCTACGACCTGCGGCAGAAGCCTATTCGAAAAATTAACGATGTTATAAGAAATATGTTTTAGCGATTGTGCTATTAAACTTTCTACCCTTAAGTTTAAATCTACTATTTCTGGTTACGCTTTCATTATCTAATTTAAAAAGGTGCTCGAAATTTACATTATCAAGTTTATTTAATATCTTAAAAACTTCAATAAGTTGGCTTTCCTCCTCTCCTTTCTGCTAAGCTTTGTTCATAGTTTTTATTATGAAGGTTATGTATAAGCTTGGTTGCTCTTCTCTGAATTCTTTCAATGATTTCTATATATTTCTTCATATATGGAGACCAAAACTGTATGCCGTACTCTAAAATGTGGTCGAACTAAGGACTTATATAAAGATAATATGATGGCTTTAGATTTGTACTCGAAATTTTGCGATATAAAACCCAACACTTTGTTAGCTTCATACTGGCTTTAACCCATTGCTTTGAAAACTAAGGCTTTCGTAACTATAACGCCTAAATCTTCCTCCTTCCTTACTGAATAAGGTTTTACAAAACTAAACTTGCTATTTCGAGAGCCAACGTACATTTTGCATTTAGCGACATTAAATTTCATCCGCCATCTATCTGACCAATGAAAGACTTTATTAAGGTCACTTTGCAATGCCTCTACTGAGTCAACTATACGTTTTTCCACCGAGTTTCGTATCGTCCACGAATTTCGAAATTTTATTAATCAAATAATAAAAGAATTACAATAATTGAACTTAATAAAGCAATAAAAGGCTTGAAATCTGGAAATCTCCTTGCCCTGATGATATTCCGGTTGAGTTAATTAAAGGTGCAGTTATAGTATTGAAGGAGTATCTCTTCAGCTTATTGAACAGGATATGGGAGAAAGCAAAAAATCCCTGAAGAATGGGGAAAAACAACCATCTTACCAATTAATGAAAACAAGGGAGACAAAGGACAGTGTAAGAACCATAGAGGCATAGCACTGATAAGCCATGTTGCAAAAATGGAAGAAGAATGAGGTCCATCATAGAAGGTCAATTAGGAGAGGAACAGGATAGTTACCGATCAAACCGTGTAACAGATCTAATATTTGCTCTAAGAATATTGAAAATCTTGGGAATATGAAGGATATATACTGTAGATCTAAGAAAAGCGTTCGAGTCCTTCCCGTAACAGACTATGAGTTTGCTTAAAGAATGAATGCAATATTAATGGCAGATTGCTGAAGGCCTTGGAAAATATGTACACACCTTGTGTCTGTAACGTAAGAACTAATAAGAACAATAACTGGTTCCAGGTAAACAGTGAAGTTAAACAGGGCAGTATATTATCACCACTCTTGTTTATTGTTCATATGGATAAGGTAGTAGCAGGAGTCAAAGAAAGCAGGAACTATGACTCATGGCAAATAATTGCCTATGCTGATCTAGCAAACTGGCAGATGACAGAGGAGGGATTTCAAGAATCATTACAAGAATGGGATAGATCTTTCAGGGCAGCTGGAATGGAAATGAATATTAAAAAGACCGAAATTATGAAAGTGAGTAGAAGAGCCGAGGAATTTTAGTACAAATTGGTAACCATTATTCGACAAATGCAAATGAGTTTAAATATCTCGGAAATGTGATAACAATAGAGGGTGGTAACGAAAGAGATAGAATTGAAAGAATATCAAAGTTCAGTAACAACATAGACGCCTTGTACCCTATGGTATGGCACTCCCATGTTCCAGTAAAGACTAATAAAATAATTTATGAGACCATAATGTTGACAGTTCTTATGTATGGCTCAGAATGTTAGGCTCTAGCAAGAAGAGACCAAAGTCGGTTACAAGCGGCAGAAATGAGACCTTTAAGAACCATGTTGGGAATAACCAGAAGAGACAGTTCGAAACACCAGAGTAAGAGATTATAACTGTGAAACCCCTAAAACAAAAAATAGAAGATTCACAATTGAGATGGCTTGGCCATATAGAGCGAATGAACGATAACAGAACTGCTAAGAAGAGTTGTAGATGGAATCCGGCCAGTGGGGAGGCCGAGAAAGAGATGGAGAGACGGTATTGAAAATATATTACGTGAATGGGATTTTCCAGATTTGGAAGAACTAAAGGAGAGTGGTCTTATGAGAGACAGAAGTGCCTGGAGTAGTAGTTACTTCCGCTGACAGGTTTCGGCCTACGTGGGAGCAGTAAGTACTAATCAAATTAATATCAAGGTCATTTCATAAACAATGAAGATTGGCCCCAAACTAGTTACTAGCTGAAGGACCCGCTAGGTACTCTTGCCCACTCCGATTCAGATCCATTTATTATATATATATATATCTTGCATATACTTGTGTTTCACTGTATTTAGATTTATCACTATAATGTATGTGATAAGGACAATTGTAATTTTCTAAAAATGGTGTAAATCAAATCCCAATGCAAGCCCGAAGTTGATTATGGTAACCCATGCAGTCCACACAAGATCTTAAATGAAATTGCAAAATGCTCAATTGGAGTAAAAAATGACAAATTGAAATCACAAATGCTTCACAAAAACCTCATTGAGATCAGACCCCATTGCCGATTCCGACCTATTATGAAATCATGCCAGGTTCCGTTAGTCCGTTGTGGCCAAGCCTGTAGCCGCAAACTGCTCCAAGGCATTAGTTCCCACCTGTGGCCATTCGATCGTCAGTTTGGGAGGTGGGACGGGACTCAACTTCAAGAGGAGTCAACTCAGAAGTCCTCAGTTGGCGTCACGGCATCAATGCTCAAACTGACGTCACTTCGACACCACAATCCTTCTCAAAGTCCACACACGTACTTTTGCTGCTGGGTTCCAAGTCTTAGGATTGCTTTTATAACCAAGTAACACAGTGGAAAACACCTGACACATCGTTTACAATGTTTAATTCAACCATCTCTAATTACCCCCATTTACTTCAAACGTTCTTTAGATCAGTGAGTAACGCCGTTTCCAGTAAGCGAGGTGAAGACACTGAGGTAAAAGGTTCGAATCCCGATGATGCGGGTAATAATAATACCGAAGTTAGTGCAATGGGGCGCATTAGTTGACCTGAGCTCAATGCCATTTCTGGCTCTCCCGATATGACTGACTGTTATTATTCCCGCTACAAAATGAAATTCCAGAATTGGTTTTCATTTAATGTTTATTTTTTCTGAAAAATGCAAATTCACAAAATTTAAGTGATTCTTTCAATAATTTCAAAATAAGTCAAATTAAAATCATGAAGTTAACAAATAAGCTAATTAGGAAATAATAATAATAATAATAATAAAGGATTTACATTTAATTTCCAATATTCTGAATATTTTTTTATTTTCAGTACTGAGTGTCTTAATAATAATTCTAGATAAGAATTTGCAGTATGCTAAGAATACTGTCTTCATTTTTGCTTCTGCTGATGCGTTTCGTTCATATACTTTAAACATCTTCAGAGCTTTATACATAATTTTAAAGTAAAATGGGTTATATATATATATTTCTTGATTGTAAGTTTGATACAATTTCAAATTAATTTAAGACTATTCTAAAGTTCATTAAATTTTATTAATTTTCGGTTTTTTTTTAATGTAAAAAAAAGGCTTCGGTAATTTTTAGTTTTTGTACGTTATGTGATGAGTATAAGATTTGAAGGTTTGCGAGATATTTTTTAAATTTAATATTTTATGGTCTACTCTGTAATGTTCGTTAATTTTACTTGGACGATATTCATGTTGGTATGATCTCTCTTTAATGTGGTTTGTGGTGTAACCAATGTAAGTCGACGTACAGTCAACTCAAGGACACGTAAATTGGTACACCACATGATGTTGCTTATCAGGGTTTTGGTTACGTGTCGAAAAATGGCTTGATATCTTTTTGTTTTTATAGTATATGTTAACATTCATAGTTTTTTCTTTATCCATTGGTTTTATGTGTCTCTTTAATATATTGTTTAATCTTTTTTCTTCATGTTCTAGTCTTGTTGGGTTTCTTGTTTCGAAGTCGCGTTTGAGAAGTTGCGTTTTGAAATTTTCTGTAGACTTTTCTTTGTGAGCTGTTTTGTCATAAAGTCTTATGTTTAGAAAATTAGGAAACAGCTGATTATTGAGGCAAAATTTTAGAAAGTCGATATCAGCCTATGTCTTTATAAAGGATTTACATTTAATTTCCAATATTGTGAATAGTTTCTTATTTTCAGTACTGAGTTTCTTAATAATAATTCTAGATAAGAATTTGCAGTATGCTAAGAATACTGTCTTCATTTTTGCTTCTGCTGACGCGTTTCGTTCATATACTTATGAACTTAAAAATATACTTAATATACTTAAAATTTAATGAACTTCCGAATATTCTTAAATTAATTTGAAATTGTATCAAACTTACAATCAAGAAATATATATATCATATAACCCATTTTACTTTAAAATTATGTATAAAGCTCTGAAGATGTTCAAAGTATATGAACGAAACGCATCAGCAGAAGAAAAAATGAAGACACTATTCTTAGCATACTGCAAATTCTTATCTAGAATTATTATTAAGAAACTCAGTACTGAAAATAAAAAATATTCAGAATATTGGAAATTAAATGTAAATCCTTTATAAAGACATAGGTTGATATCGACTTTCTAAAATATAATAATAATAATAATAAAGATACATAGTTATGTATATCTGTTAGTGCAGGAATGGAATAAGACTAAAAATGAAGTCGAAGATGATCGCTGGTCGATAAGACAGCAAACAATACGAGGAACAGCTAAGCTGAGAGAGAGAGGAGAGAGAGAGAGAGAGAGAGAGAGAGGTTATGTGATTATTCTCTAATCACGTAACTGGCAACTCGGCTAACGCCCACCGATCTAATATGACGGTGCTTTTGGAAATTGGATAAAATAAAAAATTACATTCGTCCGTCATCTTCACTTATGAAATGAAAGTAAATACAAATTACATTAAGCCTTTTTCCGATTGAATTTTGATATATTTCATGAATTTCCTGGAAACTAACTTTAAATTCAAGCATTTTTCAATTTCAACAATGTTGTTTCGATTTTTAACATTGATTTATATTCGACAAATCTTGCTTTAAATTCAAAAGTTTTGCATTCAAAATTCGGCAAAGCTTATAATATTAGACATCTGATGAATTAATTCGACAATTACACTTTCAATTTCAGCATTTATTTATATTTTTCAGTAATGATGTGTATATACTGTCGACAAACCTAAGTTACATACATCATACGTCTTTTAAAACTTCTGTCACGTTAAATCACCAATTAAATTTATTATTTATTTTACAGTTTGTGAAATATCTGTGATGTACTTAATATATAAAATACAGTTATTATTTATTCAGTTCAATCACCAATATTACGATGATATACATGTATATCATTTGTTTATGCAGCTTTAATTTAAAGCATCTTCTCTATTCATAGCTCGTATGAGGTATGTATATAAATGTACGTAGCAACTGTCAACTACATCCTCGGTAGTGATGAAAATTCTGTACGTAACTTCTCTGTTTAAAAAATTCCCTGCACGCAAGTAAAGACACCTCTATTCTTCGTCTCTTGAGCGTTACTAAAAACTTCTTGGAGACCTGATAATTAATCTAATTCTAGCATGAACTTTTAAGGCTGAAAAACAATTTTTAACTAGAGGTGGCAAATATATAACGCGATGATCAGTCGGATCTTCTAAACCTATGTGATTCGGAGCGTTATTACATATTAGCAAAACTGCTGGTTATCTCCCCCCCCCCCCCTCCCCCAACCAATTTTGACAGGATATTTTCGTTAAAACTAACGAAAATATCACGACTTAACCTAACCAATTATCAAGGGCGTACAGTTGATCTATTATTAATTATAACTTTGTTTCTGGAATAGTACTTACTATTTACTAATAGATCAACTGTACGCCCTTGATAATTGGTTAGGTTAAGTCGTGATATTTTCGTTAGTTTTAACGAAAATATTCTGTCAAAATTGGTAGGGGGGAGATAACTTACAAGTACCAAGCTGCTCCTTCTCCTAATGCCGTAGATATATTAAATATAAACGAGTAGCGTAACAAAGTCGATCTGCACAATATCCACATGAATAATGTCGATACTAAGAAGTTAGTTTAAATTAGATCAGGTTAGGTATTTTCATTGGAAATCTGAAATGTATTTTGAAATTTGAAATCCATATACTTGCATAAAGTTGAACGTCGACATTATGGAATTCGATTGTCTTCGTGTAACGCAATAAAAAGTTGTCGAAGTTTCTCGGTACTTGTAGGTTATCTCCCCCCACTAATTTTGACAAAATATTTTCGTTAAAACTAACCAAAATATCACGACTTAACTTAACCAATTATCAAGGGCGTACAGTTGATTTATTAGTAAATAGTAAATACTATTCCAGAAACAAACAATGTTATAATTAATAATAGATCAACTGTACGCCCTTGATAATTGGTCAGGTTAAGTCGTGATATTTTCGTTACTTTTAACGAAAATATTCTGCCAAAATTGGTGAGGGGGGAGAGATAACCTACAAGTACCCATTTCTCTTGTGATTGTCCCAAATACATTTTCGTGGTAAACTACACCTACATTCCTATCAATAGAAGCTATGACATTCAAGTTCCTCCCTCTATGTGCGGACAATATAATTTGTTCGTGCTCCTATAGGAGCGCGTCTATACGTTGAATCATGCTTCATTAATGTAAGTTCGCAATGAGTTTTCCCAATATTAATGAGAGATGTTGACAAAACTTTTTCTTTGAGGGGAAGGGAAAGTTAAAATTTAAACTGAGCTTTTAAATTCAAATTCCAACTTTACCAACTGATCAAATGGGATCTGGATCAATTATTTGGTGTGTATATGAAAGTACAAATTTACAAACCTTCGTTTTTCTTATTTCGTATTTGCGCAGTTTCTACGTTCGTTGACGTCATAAGACTTTTTAAGAAGATGAGAACACCATCTAACGCCCTTCGCAGAGTAGTTATTGAAAAGTCAGTTTTTCTGGGCCACGTTTCTCTTAAAGCAACGTTGATTTCTCTTAGTGGAACTGAAGGGTCCATCTCAGTTAATAATAAAATAAAGTCCATTTCAAGGCCATTATCAATCTTGTGTGGTCGACATCCAGATGGTAGCGATCTATGTATAGACCCTGTATTTACATATTTCTTGACGACTGACCAAGCAGGTGCCCCTTTTAACATTAAGGGACTCTGCGATCGTTATACAGTGCGTTCGAAAAGTCTCTCCGCAGTGCTATGTTAAACGCATAGGAAATTGAAAAACTACAATGTTTTCATTCAACCATGATTTAGTGATTTTATTACATAACCTTTTGATTTTACAGCATGTGTTGAAAGTGTTTTCCACCATTTTGCAGGCACAGAGCAACCCGTCTACACTTGTCGTCAAACACTTTTGACAACAAGCACGTTGGCTGCGGAGAGACTTTTCGAACGCACTATATATGTAGTCTTTTTCTTCAAAGGCACTTATTATTCTCTCCCGATTTTCATTAGATACCCGTGAATACCGTTACAACTGATACCTAAAAGTAAATACATTTCATAATGGTGAAACATTAACTTTTCACCTTGGACTGTAGATGATGTGTTACAAATATAGTAATTAGTTGGTTAGTTTGGGGCATGTAATTAGGCGTTTATATCGAGCCTTTAATATACCCTTGATATTTGCAGAATTGTGTGATTGTAGTCTACACATAAATACTTTATAGACATGTAAATACATGACACATGTAGAAAAGAATGCAGAGGAATAATGTGTTTGATTGGCGATTTAATATGGCATACTGTAGGTTTGAAAAGAGTTCGTGTATGCAGTGGCGGACCTACATTTTTAGGACCCTGAAGCTTGAACTGTTATGGGGGCCCCTTCGCAACCAGCAACAATAGGGCAACATCCAACAAGGTTCAAAGGGCCTTGCTGCCCTTGCAAGGACCTCGAGGCCCAAATGGCGGAGAACGGGGTGGTGGGGTGGTATCCTTGAAAATGGGCCATACAGTGAGCCCCTTCCTACCAGCAACGAGGTCTGGCGAGCTCAGCGAGCCCATACAGCTGGGGGTTCGGGCGCTGCAAGCCCCCGAGAAAATTTTGAAATTTGACCAATTACAGGGGCATTTTGAGGCCATATGAAATGGGTATTAGAGAATATTCTAAGGTCAATATTAAGTACTTCAACCCATTGGCTTATGATTCTATCACTAAAATAGCCTTATTTTAATAACAAACACTTAAAAAAACTCCATCGATTTTGTTGAAAAATTCACTCATTAAAAAAAAAGTTGCTTCAGGGCCCCTCCTGGATTAGGGGCCCTGAAGCTTAAGCTTCATTAGTTTCATAGTAGATCCGCCACTGCGTGTATGTCAAATATAACTTATGTTTGTCTAAAGTATATGCATCATTACTGAAAGATACAAATAAATGCTGAAATCGAAAGTGTAATTGTCGAGTTATTTCATTAAATGTCCAATATCAGGTGTTTTCTAAACAGACACTTTAAAAGGTTTGTATTTTTCTTTTAACTGAAATAAAACATGAAATTTTTACTGTACGTTCTGTACATATGAGGAATTAGTACACCAGTGCAAAACATGATCTATGTGATTATGTGATCGGCTCATTAACTCTATACACACGAACAACAAAATTTTGCGGTATCCTTGACAAAGTATCTGTTGAAATCTAAGAAATTTCTTGTTCATTTGAGGCTTTCAATTCTTCTGTTGTGTGTGGATTCTGCCAAAACACTCTATCTTTTAAATAACCCCACAGATAAAAGTCACAGGGGTTTAGATCTGGAGTTGTGGCCATGGTATTTATCATAAACTGCAAGAAATCTGTTGGACAGGACTCTTCCGTCGAAAGTATGGTGTAATTATCATGAGCTGAGAGGACATCACATAGAGCATGTTTTGCGCTTGTGGACTAATTCTTCATTGCGTAGGATGTTTAAAAAACTCACCCGATATATAAGCTTTGCCGAAGTTTAAATGCAAAACTTTTTAATTCAAAGTACTGTAAGCTTGTCGAATATGAAAAAACATTTTTGAAATTGAATTGTATTTATCGAAATTTAAGTTTGAATGTCGAAAGTGAAAAATGTTTGTCGAATTTAAAATTATTTTCTCCAAAATTTATGAAATGTGTCAAATTTCAGTCAGAAAAAGATATATATATATATATATATATATATATATCAGTGGCGTGCGGTGGGTACGTCTACAGGGTAAGCGGTATTGCGTGTGAGCACACGCACTATATGTACAATGTACATATTATATAATTATAGTAGCTAATGATAAACTTCATAACTGGCTAGTTGGTATGTACTGTAGACTATTCTGAAAAATACAATATTGTCTTTAATATCTTTAATAAGATTTTTATTAGGGTAGGCGGCGCTTACCTAGCTTACCCTAAATGCACGCCACTGTATATATATATATATATATATATATATATATATATATATATATATATATATATATATATATATACACTGTATATATATATAATGAAAATGAAAAGGTTTATTGGCAGACTATCGTCCATATGACAAATATTATTAATACAATGACAGTTCACATACTAAGGACAGAAATATATACAGTTGATTAGAAATAATACAGTAATGTCGAGGTTGAGTGGAGCTACAGACATACGTTTTCATACCAAGAATTCCATAGCTTAGAGGATAAACGGCAGGTTGGTTGATTTTTTAATTCTTTGCATTAGACTGTATGAGCACGTCTTGTTACCTCCGGGAAGCTTGGGACATTGTGGGTAGCAAACATTTGCAAAGCTGAGAACCTCGGGGGTAATTTATGTAAGAGTCTGAAAGACCTGTTGTACAGCAAATTTAGGGTTCTGCCAGAACCTTTATTATAGTTCACCCACAGTTGCTGTCCGTAAATATTACTGCAGAAAGTACGAGAGTGTCTTTAGCTTCAATTGTACATAACCGAAAGCACAAAGGGTTCGAGAGCTGGTAAAGTTTGACACAAATACTTAAACTCTTGTACTTCTTGAATTACTTCACCTTTCATTTTAACCTAATATCAGCTGGCTGCTTACAGCTTTTAGGATGAAATTGCATGATCTTAGTTTTTGTAACATAAAAAAAATATCATGTTTCTGCGAATACCTTCGCAGACTTTTAATAGCCGAGCCAGACCTTTAACAGAGGGACTTATTAAGACCATATCATCGGCATAAACTAAGTTATTTATCCTTCTGTTGTATATATATATATTATATATATATATATATATAATATAATATATATATATATATATATATACCTTCTTAACGTTGTTGCTGTTCCGTGTGTTGGTCTCTCTTCACACGGAGGTCAAGCTGGTGGCCCATCCTCTAGGTCTGGCTTGGTGGGGGAGTGAGTTGCTTTCTTGCGCTCTTCACCGTACATAGTCAGGTACACCCGGCTCATCTGGTACCGTCCTGAGCCAGGCATCTAGTCTTCTCTTGAAGACTTCAACTTTGACCCCTGTAACGTTTCTGAGGTCCTTTGGAACCTGGTTGAAAAATCTTGGTCCCCTGACAACCAAGCTATTTTCCTTCAGTGTTGAGGAGGTCCCTTGTCGGGCCTTTAATTTGGGAACACTACACATTCTGCCTTTCCTATTTTCCAGTGTTGTTTGAATGGTAATTCGGTTTAGTTTTAGGTTTGGTACCAGTTTTTCGATCATTTTCTATATGTAGATTATGGTGCACTTCTCTCTTCTTCTTTCCAGGGAGTACAGATTTAGTTTACGTAGTCTTTCCCAGTAATTGAGTTCTTTGCAGCCATCAATCTTGGCTGTGAAATGTCTTTGCGTTTCTTCTAGTTTATTAGGTTCTTCCTTTTTATATGGGGACGTCAAAACTGAGCAGTATTCAAGTTTTGGTATGATCAGTGTTTTTAGCAGGGGAATCATTACTGTCCTGTCCCTTCTTTTGAACGTTCTTAGTACCTGTCCCGCGACTCTTTTTGCTTTATTTATCGCTATCTGATTTTGTGTTTCGAATTTCGCATCATCTGTCATTATTACCCCCAGACCGATCGCTTTTGTGCTTCTCTGAATTTCCTACCTATCTGGAGCATAATATGTAGTCTGTTTAAGTTCCTCTTTTCTTCCATATCTCAAGAGCTGAAATTTCTCGGTGTTAAATGACATGTTGTTGTCTTCTGACCATTTGTATATTTCGTTCGTGTCCCTCTGCAAGGCTTCCACTTCATTTATATCGCTGCTTTTTCTGCTGATCTTTGTATCGTCTGCAAAGGATGTTACAACACTGTTGCTGTTTACTCCGCTGTCTATGTCTGTTAGCATGATAATGAACAGGAGGTGGGGCCAGTACTGTTTCTTGTGGTACTGAGCTGTGTACTTCCGATTCTGATGATGATATACCTTAATTTTGACGACCTGTAGACGTTCTCTGAGGAAGTTGTAGATCCAGTTTCCCACTTTGCCTGTTATTCCCATATATTTCATTTTATGTGCTATTATACCCGTGATCACATTGTCGAAAGCTTTAGCAAAATCTGTGTATATGACATCATAGTTGTCATTGCCTTCCAGTGCATCTAGGATATTGTTGTAGTGTTCTATCAGTTGTGATAGGCATGATCTACCTGATCGGAATCCGTGCTGATTTTCGTTGAATCTTTCCAGTGTCTCCAAGAAATCATAAATTTTCTCTGTAACTATTCTTTCAAATACTTTGGTAAGGTGGGTCAATGACATTGGTCTATAGTTCTTTGCTTGAGACCTGTCCCCTCCTTTATATATAGGCACAATGTTTGCCCTTTTCAAGATGCTCGGTATTTCCCCAGTGTCTAGGGATCTTCTCCATATCCAGTATAAAGTGTAGCTATTTCATTTTTACAATTTTTAATCAATAATGCGTTCCAATTGTCCGGACCTGCAGCTGAATGTGGTTTCATTTGTCCTATTGCTCTCGCTACATCTTCTGGGGTTAAAAAAAAAAAATAATTAAAAAAATATATATATATATATACCAGTGACGGAATGAACATTGTTTATTTGCAGGCGTTTCAAAACCTGATTTTATCGTAAGTGCACTAAAATAAGAGAAACATTAATAATAATCGAAACAAGACATAGCTTTGAATAGTACGGTGTAAAATTAAAATGAACAACTAAAATTAAAAAGTGACGTTAAAGAAAATTGAAGAAAATTTAGTTCCTAAAAGGTGAAATAGACATTAATAATAAGGAAAGGACCGTCTGTATATTATTGTTTACTGATCTCATTAACTTTAAATCTTGGATTTCTACTTTGATTTCATGTATTTAACTCTTTCGCTGCTATGTCAGGGGCGGATCGAGACATTCTCAAAGGGGGGGGGGGTTGCGGTCTCCTGAGGGGGCACCAAAGAAAATTTAGCGCATTCTAAATGAATGTCACTTGCAGTATTTCTGATGCATTTCAAGGCAAACATAAAACAATGATTTTCATAGGCCTTTATTTTTGTATTACACAAAATGATATTTTTATGAACCATCACAATGTATAAAATAAGAACAACAACAATAAAGAAATACCTACAATAAAATAATAACAACAAGGTCTTTATTTTATACGGTTTTGATTTCAGTTTCTATGCCAATAGCATCACTAGCAATAACGACAATATTTTTATAATAGAACGGAAAAAAAATTCAAAGATTGTTTGTAAACTTCTGTCTTTATAGGGACGCAACATAGAAGTGCGGGTGCAGAAAATTAGCTTCTCCGTATCAAAGGGAGGTGCGCCCCCCCCCGTACCCTTCCCCCCCGTAAATCTGCCACTGGCTATGGTCATCAATTGACGATATATGGTAGACTGTCATGCACGTTCATTGATGATTTAATGTTTCCCGCCCACACTTATACTGTTATTTCAAAAGGTTTTTTTTCGATCACCTTTTTTGCACATGTGGCGAGAATTAAAGAATTAATAATAATAATAATAATAATAATAATAATAATAATTATTGAGAAAATTAGGTTACTTGAAAAAATAATGTTTATCATAACTTATTTTTTTATTTATTATATTTAGACAGGAGAAAGCAGGTCTTTATAAAGGATCTAAAATTTTCATTGTCTTTTCTTAAATATGACTATATTTTACTTTTTAAATTTCCAAAAATTATTTTTTAATATTTTTAAACATACTTATTATGATCCCAATGGGAAAGGGTTGTATTTTATTCATAACCCATTAAGAAATATTGCATTTTCCTCTTTTTATTATTTTAATCCATATAAGTTATTATCAAACTTTGAGAAGACCGAAATTGACGCTCTCAAAAGTTTGTCTTTTGATAAATCCTTAACTATAACTGAGCATGATGAAGCCAATGACATCATAATTTTGAATAGGAGAGATTATGTACACAAAATGGCTACCTTACTTAATACTATCAATTTTACCAAAAAGTAAGATGTATTTAAAACTAATTTTGTAGGATGAAGATAAACATTAATAGGTTTTTAGGTAGATTAAACTCAACTAATATAATTATTGATTAACCTTTTTTTTAAATAACTTTTTGTATCCGAATCTAGTCCAACTATTATTTTGTACGGACTGCCAAAAGTGCATAAATCCAGTGTCCCTCTTAGACCTACTGTATTTCGTTTGCAATAAGCGCATTCAGTTATGAATTAGCCACCTATTTGGTTTCTATCCTCTTCTCTATTACATCTAATGAGTATGCAGTAAAATATTCGATTACTTTTGCGGAAGAGATTATGCCACCAGAAGTATTGATCCATGTGTAATAGCTAGTTTTGACATAACCCCACTTTTCACGAATGTACTAACTAGTGAAACTCTTGATATTTGTCTTCACAAACGGTTCACATTTTGGTCTCATGAAAATTCTGTGAGGAATTCAATATTTACATTTAATGAAGATTATTATAAACAGACTGACAGTGTTTCCATGGATTCTCCCTTGGTCCTACACTGGCAAATAATGGTTTTCTATGTGCAAATAAAGTGAGTTGGTTGAACGATTGTCATCCCGAGTTTAAGTCCATTTTATACAGGAGGCGCGTGGATGACACTTCACTTGTTTTCTTGCTTACTTGAATTCCAAACACCTTAATATTAAATTTAAGTCTGAGGAACAGTCAAGTCATACATTGCCATTTCTTGGTATGCTCGATGTTAATATTACTCATAAAGGTAACTTATTTCACACTTTCATATACCGAAAACAGCGATTCACCGATTTGACAACCAAATATAATTCACATTTGTTCTTCTTATTTTAGTTTACACGAGAAATTGGAATTTCTCCGTCAATTAATTTCCAAAATAGTTTTCCGAGTTCCTGAACCAACACAGTTGTTGGCAAAATAGCCTAATTAACCCTCGTAAAACTTCAAAAGGTACTGCTCAAAAAACCATTCTAAAGAATCACATCATGAAGCGCTGATGTTTATCAAAATTTGAGCTGCATGCTGTGATAAAGGTGGAATGGGACAAAATTGGGAGTGTCACATGCACGTAACTTGTAGAATGTAAACATTATTTCCGAAGAGTTAAAAATGTCATAAAAGCGAAAGGAGGAAGGAAAAACTAATAAATATTTAAGAAGTTTTCAATGAAGTGATTGCTTTGAATGTTTCATTACATTATTACTTTTCCTTCTTCTACCAAAGGTGTTGGAATCGCAAAATAACAATTCATAATGTATAAATGTAAATTAGGTTTAATTAATAGATAGATTGTAAAAGGTAGAAAATGGGCCCCCCTGAATTTGGACGAGAATACGTGATATGAGCCACGAAGTCAGAACAACAGGTTTCGTTTGGTTCATACTCGTATTCACGTTCAGCCAATGAAGCATTGGTTCATTATCATGTGATACCCTCCTCTAGTCTTGCTCAATCATGTCTTTAAATATAAAGTAGTTTTTAAATAATTCAAGATCTACTGTATTGAAGTAAGAGATCAGAAAATAGACCAATAAAGTTAGTTAAATAAGACAGAATAATTAGGAAATTATAAAAACTATTGAAACTATGTATTAATTTCTGTTTTTTAAGTTGTAGGTGGAATCGTAAATAAACTGAAGATCAGGTGTAAAGTGCGAATGGAAGAATGAAATCTGCTCGATGAAAAAGTCAAGACAGCACCAGACAGAGACAGACAGAGTGAGAGAGTTAAGAAGTGGAGTCAAGAGAGTCAGGGTAGAGAATAGAAAGAGAGAGAAGAAAAAGTTAGAGTCGTCAGAAGCAGTTTGTCCATCTTAAAATCGTTTTGCTCTCCCTTGTTATCTTTATTTCAAATTTCCTATTCCAGCCCGTAGGAAATAGTGCCTCTATTTAAGATGAATTTAAGAACAGTAAATTCAATGTATTACCCCCTAGGGGCTACCAACGAAAGATAATTTTTTCCCAGCCTTAGGCTTTTTTATTCATATCACTCGCGAGGCTATATCGTTTTTGAAGGCGTACTTGATTTTGGTCAAGGCTTAACCTTATATCTTGAATTATATAACGAAAGTGTTAAAGTAATCTGTGAACTTAAGATTAAAAGAATAAAAATATTGGTGTTTCGTAATACAATAGTTTATATTAATGGTAAAAAGTTAAGTTCTGAAGTTATTATTACAACGATAAAAACATTAATTTGCTTAGTTGTGGTTCAGTGGAAAAACCTAAAGATAATTAATCACAACTAAAAGCATAAGTGGTCACATTACCATCGTTAGTGTCTGTGTGTATGTCATACCGGACAAAAAAAAGATGAGTCGATGTAAAGTATGGACCTCAACACTAATGTTCTGAACCCCGGACCCTTTAGAGGCAAATTCGATGGGGTGCCTAATATTTCTGACCATGACTAATATATATATATATATATATATATATATATATATTAGTGGAGTAATAATGTTGTCGGATGCAGAATTTGGAGAACACTATATCATTAAAATTACAACAAATAGAAAAGTAATGGAACACTCTGGAGGAGCTTCCACAGCAGAAAAGCAAAAATCATGCTGAAATTATGAGAAAGATCTAGTCTTACCAATGTCATCTGATATGCAACATATTACTATGATAACCTTAATGCAGACACACACACAAATGTTGCAATAGTTATTACACAAGACCCTTTATTTTAAATTTATCAAACAAATACAAATGGAATGAAAATGCATGAACAAACACAAACAAATTACACACTAACTCATCAATTCACGCAAGAAAAAACCCTTAGGAAATATCCATTCAAAGAGACACAATTTCCTAACTTCGAATACCATTTTAAAGTGATCCTCTGAATACGAGAACTATTCCTTCAACATTACTTTCAGATTCAATAGAAACTTTATCAGTGTATTTTTTCAATACAGCGAAAATTCTTTTGGATTACAAAATAGTAAGTAATATCTGTAAACGTAATAAAAACAAAAATAAAAAATATAAGAATGCAATTACCATTACACCTTAATTCCCCCCCCCCCCCCCTCGACACGCACACACTAAAAAAAAAATCTTCTCCATACGAAGTTCAAAATTAAATTTGGAGGATTCCATCAGCAGATCTCAAAACATTGGCCGATCAACTTCAGACACTGAAGTCTGTATGTACGAGTATGTATGGACGAGGTTTGTTCAAAAAGTATCCGGACAGGGTGTTTATTTTTACAACAAGGTCACATTTGGAGTTGTGACTGCGTTAAACATGTCTCTGCATGTCAAGACAAGTTGATTGATAGGGTTGCACTTCATTGTATAGCGTCAGTCGACTGTAGGTAGCCCATAAAGTTAAACGTGTTTTGTTTCGCGGCGATTTCTTCATATTATTTGTTTTTTTACTGTGAAGGTGTTGTGCACCATTAATATGCTCTACAGGGACAAACAATCAATAAGGAATTTTACACTGAAGTTTTGAGACGTCTACTTGAAGCAGTTCGGAGGAAACAGCCGCAGAAGTGGGAGTCCGGAGACTGGATGCTTCATCAGGATAACGTGCCATCTCACTCGTCGCAACATGTCCGGCAATATTTGGCCAAAAAACTACCCCACCCCCTCCAGTACAGTACAGCAGCCTCCATATTCGCTGGATTTGGCCCCATGCGACATTTTTTCGTTTCTGAAGCTCAAACAAACCCTGAAAAGACACCGATTTGATGATGTTGAGACCATTAAAAGAAATTTGACGGAGCAGCTTTTGGCCATTCCGAAAAGTGCTTTCGAAAAATGTTTTCAACAATGGCAGGATCGATGGGCAAAGTGTGTGGCTTCAGAAGGAGCGTACTTTGAGGGAGATTAAGCTCCAAACCCTGTAAGTACCATATTCTGTCCATAATCGCATCAGTCCAGATACTTGATGAACAAACCTCGTATGTATATATGTATGATGTATGTAATTTCTATGATTATTTACTATCTCACACACACACACACACACACACACACACTCTCTCTCTCTGTTCCTCAAAGGCGGTGGGGTAGGTCTTACTGAAGGGATCATCACCGAGATCATGTCTCTTGCGGATGATCTAAAACTGAAGACAGACAGGGGAATGTTAATGGGTATTTTACCGCGAATGAATGTCAGTGACCACGCGCTCAGTAAGGTCATTGGCATCAACGAGAGGGTACAAGACTTGTGCGTTCCGCTGGGCGTGAAGTTTATTGACCCCTTCGATGCATTTTCGGGTAGGTGGGACCTTTACCAGAGGGATGGTGTCCACCTCAATAACGAGGGTAAAGGTGTGCTAGGCGCGCTGCTCGACCGGCACCTATACAGAATGGTGAGGTCGAGTCCGGGGAGAGATGATGGGCCCCCACCGGGGAGAGATGAGGATGAGCCGGTGGCGGACATACCTTCGACTGAAGGGTGCGTCGAAGTACAGGTGGGTGACCCTCCTCCTACGTTGGAGGGGGCTCAGTCTCCTGCGGAAGTTGCCCCCGTTAGTGAGGGGCTCTTCAACTCCCGACAGCCCTGGCTGTTCGGGAAACGGGTCGTGCTAGGGGGCGGTCAGAATAGGGAAGGCTCCCTCCGTGCAATGCTTTTTAATGCTAGGTCAATTAGGAACAAGTTTTGCGAGCTACGGGCGCTCTTAGCATCAGAATACCAGGATATCGTTGCTATCACCGAGTCCTGGATTCATACTGATCGTAGGGACTACGTTGGGGAGTTCGAAATTCCCGGGTATAGAATGTTTCGCAAAGACCGCACCCGTGGGGAGGGGGGTGGGGTACTAATATACGTCAGAGACACGTTGAGTCCGGTTGACTGCCAGTTCCGGTCTGAACGGGAGCTGCTTGGCGTCGATCTGAACGTGGGAGGGACGAACTATAGGTTAATCTTGGTGTACAGACCTCCGCATCTCCTCCTCGAGGAGGATACAGCCCTGTACACCGAACTCAGTAGCCTGCTAGGGGATAGGGTGTGTGTAGTTTTAGGAGACTTCAACTGTCGCGGCATAAAGTGGGAAAACAGGACTGCCGATGCTGAAGGGAGGAGGCTAGTTGACTTTGCTGATGAGAACTTCCTCACTCAGTGGGTCAACGAGCCTACACGAGGCGAAAGCGTTCTGGACTTAGTGTTCACGACCGAAGACAACCTCGTCACTGGCCTCACCGTTGACGAATCGTTGGGCGGGAGTGATCACAGTCTTATTAGGTTCTGTGTGTGCGTCCCTCGGGTGAAGCGTAGTAACTCGAGAGGCAGTAAGCTCGATCTCCGGCGGGCGAACTTTGTTAGCCTCAGGGATAGCGTAGGAGAGATGGGGTTAGAGGTTGGCGGCGATGTTGAGGGAGTGTGGAGTGCATTCCGGGATGAGTTTATGGTGCTGCAGTCTGCTGCCATACCCTCAAAACCGGTCCCCTGCTTCAACGCAGCCTAAGTGGTTCAATCGTGGCATCGCTTCGGCTATCCGAAATAGGAAAGTAGCGTATAGGAGGGCGAAGGCCAATCGTTCCCACGAGAACACTGAAGCGTATGTCCGCCTGTGTAGGGAAGTGAAGGCGAAGGTTAGGCTAGCGAAACGTAACGAAGAACTACGGGTGGCAAGCCTCTGCAAGGGGAACCCTAAGGAGTTCTTCAGTTATGTTAATAGTAGAAAGCCCATTAGAAGCATGATAGGTCCTTTAAAGGACGGAAGCGGCGTTCTGCGGACCTCCGACGCGGACATCGCTAATGTGCTTAATGAGTACTTTGCGGGAGTGTTCACCAGGGAGGATACCCGCGTCATCCCCGAGCCAGCTGTGAGGCACGAAGGTGCTGGCCTGGATAGTGTTAGATGTACCGCGACAGTCGTTGCTCATAGAATATACAAACTGAGCGCGTTTAAGGCTCCTGGGCCAGACCAGTTTCTCCCCAGTGTTTTGCGAGAAGTGCGCGACCAGGTGGCTCCCCACCTGGCTACAGTCTTCAACAAATCGTTGGAGATGGGCCAGGTGCCTGGTGACTGGAGGGAGGCCAACGTGACCCCTATCTTTAAGAAAGGGGATCACGAAAGTCCAGGGAACTATCGTCCTATTAGTCTCACTTCAGTTGTAGGTAAATTATTAGAAAGGATAATAGCTGATAGAATCGTTGACCATTTGGATTCCTACAAGCTGCTTGGGGACTCCCAACATGGGTTTAGACGGCATAGGTCGTGTCTCACCAACTTGCTCGAGTTTTTCCACGTCATGTTGAGTGAGTACGATAAGAGTAGGGCGATTGATATACTTTATCTCGACTTTCAGAAAGCCTTTGATAAGGTACCTCACCGCCGGCTAATGGCGAAAGTGCGCGCGCTGGGTATCGGTGGGGAAATAGGTAGGTGGATTGAAAACTGGCTAAGGAATAGGCGGCAGAGGGTGGTAATTAAAGGGGCTAGTTCGGGTTGGGCCTCGGTCACTAGTGGGGTTCCTCAGGGTTCCGTTTTGGGGCCACTGTTGTTTGCTATTTACATAAATGATATCGACGGTGGCATCGTCAGTCGGATCGCCAAATTCGCTGATGACACCAAGCTTGGGGCCAATGTTGGGACGCCCGAAGCGATCGAGGAACTGCGTGCGGACCTAGGTAGGATAGGAGAGTGGTCCGAAAAATGGCAAATGCCGTTTAACTTGGGTAAATGCAAAGTGATGCACATTGGCTACGCCAATCCCAAGTCGGACTACTCGATGTTGGGCAGTAATATCGAGGTGACTGATTTAGAAAAGGACTTGGGTGTGCTAATTAGCAGCGACCTTAAGTTTACGAAACAGTGTGTAGAGATGGAAAAGAAAGCCCAGAAACTATTGGGTTATATCAGGAGGCAATTTCAGTTTCGGAACAAGGAGATTGTGCTCTCACTGTACAATTCCCTTGTTCGGCCGTACCTGGAGTATGCTGTGCAGTTCTGGTCGCCCACCCTCAGGAAAGATATTGAGAGGCTGGAGCGAGTGCAGGCGAGGGCCACAAAGTTAATCCCTTCCGTTAGGCATATGGGCTACAATCGACGGTTACGCTCCCTGAACTTGTTTTCGCTTGAAACTCGGAGGCTGCGCGGTCAACTGATCGAGGTTTTCAAGCTCTTACGAGGGTTCAACGATGTCGATTTTAGAAGTATGTTTAGTTTAAATGATAACCCAACTCGCAACAATGGTTGGAAGTTGGATTTGAAACGGTTTAGGACTAGTGTGTGTGGGAATTACGTTACGTATAAGATCTGTGACACATGGAACAGGTTACCTTCGGAAGTTGTGAACAGTTCCTCTGTGGATCAGTTCAAGAAAAGGTTAGACGAAATCTTGCACACTATTTGAGTGTGTAAAGACATTTAGGACCTCAGTCTGCGGAAATTTCTTTTCCTATAAAATAGTTAATATCTGGAACCAACTTCCCTCAGAGGATGTTTCCAGTCAAAGTGTAAATCTGTTTAAAAATAGGCTAGACAAAGTACAGAACACACTCATAGTTTAAGATTAAAACCTCAGAAAACTCTGCAAGAGTTCGCTTGCTCGGTGTCTCTGTGAGCAAGCTAAATATAGAGCTATTTATATATTCTCCACTTTCCTGTAAAATTTCCTTGGCTACTTTTCCAGGGTCAAGGTATTTTCTTCAACCTTTTTCCGTACCTGCCTCTGGCAGGGAGGGAGCGGAGGGTTGGGAGAGAGCCTTCTACTTTTCTATCCAGTTTTCTACTACTGCTAGGATAGTTGAAAGAAAAATAAACTTTTACAAATTTTCCCTGGCACCCGTTGCCATTGGTACCTCCTCGGTATGGGCCGCAAGGCCTTTTGAGGTACTTCTTTTCCTTGTAACTCCTTGTAACTCTCTCTCTCTTTTCTCTTTCCTTTAAATACAACTGCCTGTTTTGCCATTCATGATTCGAGATCAAATTTCTTGTGCCTTTGGTGAGATCAAAAGCGATCCATTTTTTAAACTTATCATCACGTCAGAATAAAAGCAAAAATCCAAATTAAAAGGAAACAACTTTTACTCGACTTTGAATTCAAACTAAAACAGAAAAATGCTCGACAGATGTTAAGGTAAACAAATGACTTTTCCTTCGTCTTTCTCTACGATGTTGCCCAGTTAATCCGAATTTCACAAGTCGGGAGCTTTTAAATTCAAAAGATTTTAGTATTGCTATTATTTTAACTGAATGTATTAATTATTTTTTAAGTTCTTGCAGAGATTGATGTGTGTATATAATAGTTAAAATCTCCAAAATTTAAAAGATTAAACATAAAAATTACTAAAAATCGCGAGGCTTTACGAAGGCGACCTTCTTCATTCAGGCGATGGAAGATTTTCAGTATTCAATAAGTTTAGTCAATTTTTAGTCATTTTTATATTTTATCTTTTAAATTTTGGGGATTTTAACTGGTATTACTTTTTGCACGTTTATTGTGTTTTTTAAAATTAAATTTTATATATATATATATATATATATATATATATATATATATATGTAAAAATGGACAATGAATAATCAATATTCATTGTTACATAAGAACCAAAATCGCTTAACGCGAGTTTGGATAATAATTTTACTTGTGGCTTCCTGTTTTTGTTCGTGTCAAAACCCTACGATCTACCATACCTATGGTTTAGTCGTATCCATTTTCGTTTGTTATAGAAGTTATTAATTAATTATGATTGTCTTGCATCTCACCCTCGTCCCTAGATTATGCATACACATTGCATATAACAGGATTGGAACTCGTAGTTGTACTTCTTAGTCATTAATACCCACTCTTGTCTCTAATTCGTTCTTGTAAATCTTCCTAATAATGATTTGTATTATACGTACAAATTCAATAACTATGACGTCATAAAGTAACTTAATTCTCTTCACGTTTTCCATACCTTGAACACTGAATCACGTGTTTAGTATTTGGACATCTTCCGTATTGAATGTATGGTAAATTCTTTAATAATAATAATAATAATAATAATAATAATAAAAAGAAAAAAAAACTTAATTCTCTATACATCATTATTTATGTTGTTTCCTACCTATTGTCTACTGATACCTATCAACCTATCAGTCCATATTTTACGCGCGTCTATATTACGCACACAACCTATTCTGTTACATGTAAAATACGTCCACATGTATTTTTTTTATTTTTTCTTTTAAGTGCGTTCACCCTCACAAGACATTCATTTGGCTTACAGTAGTTGAGTGGTCGAATTCGCGAATCACAGCAGAATTGAACGTTTCTAAGATAAACAACATCTTTCGCTCTGATCCAAATTTATAACATATAATGTAATATAACATATTATGTTGTATATAAATTATCTTGTCATGTCTCATGTACTTGTGTTGTACTAATAACCATATATAATAACCATATATAATCTAACCATATAATCTGACCATATAATCTGACCATATAATCTGACCATATAATCTAACCATATATATATATATATAAACACTGTAAGAATGGTAACGACGTAATGTACTTCAATGAAACTATAATTGAATGTAATGACTTTATATATAATGTAAGAATGTACTTTAATAGAACTGTAAGGGACAATCATAAGCGAATGGGAAGTAATCCATAATCGAAATCATAATTGTAATAAACCCAAACAAAATGTACTCAGTCATGTACTTCAATTGTACTTGTGTACGACTATGAAATGAAATCGCCTTCAGAAATGAAGACGTGGCAAAAAAAATAAGATTAGTTTTTATTTATTTATTTATTTTTTTAATTTTTATTTGGAAACTTTCAAACACCTGATCGTGTTTAAAAGGGGGGAAACTTAACCTCCAACTGCCATCCCCCAACATTCAGGCATATTTTATACATGTATTTGTAAAATGAAGGACACTTCATTACGGCTCTCTGCTTTGGTCACTGCTAAGAGACTCCCCTTGTTAGCAGCCTCGCTGCGGGGAGGGGGCAGAGGCCCCTTGCCTCCTTAATATTTTTAGATTCCGGCCTGAGCTATGGTCGAAAGAGGTCGAACCTCTACCCCTGTAAAATTCAGACCACTACCTGTAAATTTTTAAGAAGAAAATTACAGTAAGAGAAACTTTTTTATTTTCCCCCTCGAGTTGGGCTATCTTCAGAGGAATTTAGTCAAGAAAGTAGAAGTATCAGAGTATTATTGAAAGAAAAGAATTAACAGAGTGTCGACCCCATAAAGCGAGAGAAAAGAATTAGAAAGTTATAGAAGAAAAGTATATAGAAGAAATATCCGTTGCTTGCCTCCGTAACTAGAACCCCCGTCGATCCGAACCAACCCAGGGCCATAGACGGAGGGGTTAACATATATATATATATATATATATATATATATATATATACACTCTGTGTATATATATATATATACACACACACACACACACACACGTAAAGTGTTCAGATATATTCTTATTTCATACTAAACATAGTTGTTTCAAACTCTCCAAACTCTTCATATTTCAGTTCTTCCATGACACTTTATTCCATATTTTTAATATTTGCTTTCTTTTAAGGAGGAAAACAGTTTCGCCCAAAAGTGTCGCAAATCCATGGATCACTCCAGGAATTATCACTTCAATAAAGAACAGAGATAAATTATTCAAATTGCAATTACAGAGCAAAATTCCTAAAATACAATATACTCAATACAGAAACAAATTAACTAAAATAATCAAAATTGCAAAATATAACGATTTTAACAATCAATTTTCCAAACATAAAGGAGACATGAAAAACACTTGGACAACCATAAACAATCTTCTCGGAAAACAAATTAAGAAAAATTCAATAGAGAAATTAAATGTTGATAATAAAGAAATTACTGATGATACTGCTATTGCAGACTTTTTAAATGCACATTTTACTTCAATAACGGATAAGCTTCGCTCACAATTAATAAATAATGATCACTCGCCTCGAGAATATATGCCACCCAGCCCAGTAAATTCATTTTCTTTTGTTCCTGCTACCTCTACTGAGGTCCAGAATATTATTGGTAAATTAAAAAATACAAAAAATAACATTCATAACATTTCTGTACCTATATTGAAACTTGTTAAAGATAAGATATCTGTAACTTTGGCTAAGATTATCAATCAAAGTATTTCCAATGGAATATTCCCATCAATGCTAAAAACTGGTTGTATAACACCCCTTTTTAATGGGGGGTGATCCTACACTAGCAACAAATTACAGGCCGGTATGTTCATTACACCAGTACACATTTGAAAACTTGTCGATCGATTTTTACAAACTAGTTGGTGATTCTATATAATTTGAGTGCGCTGATCTCAAACATATAGTTAGTTTTTCCCTATCACGTATGGTTTTCTTACTACAGGGTGTGTCATAAATCCCCCATTTATCCCCAAATGTGAACCATCTTATCGAGACCAACATTGGATTGCACATGCTAAACCATAAATTTTGTTGTTATAGACTACAGTAACGCTTACATAATAATGTAGGGTAAATATACAGGGTGTCCCATAAGTCCGGCATCATAGGAAAAATAATAAAAAAAGGCAAAACAAAAGCTTTTATTTACAGAACGTGCTCAATATGTCCACCATTGTTTTCAATACACAAATTCAGACGTGATACCCAGTCAGCAAGCACACGGTGAATGATGTCAGGAGTAATGGTGTTACTTGCCCCAATAATGCGCTGCCGCAAATGTTCAACACTCCTAATTTTCTCTGCGTATACCAGCGCTTTCAAGTGGACCCAGAGATAAAAATCTAGTGGCGTGAGACTCGGGCTTCTAGCTGGCCATTCCACAGGCCCTCGACGTCCTATCCAATGACCAGGAAATTGTTGGTACAGGTATTCCCTTACTTGGGTGCTGTAATGTGCAGGAGCGCCGTCTTGCTGGAACCATGTTGGGAAATTTCCTTCTTCGTTCAAGACACTGGGAAATGCTTCTTCCTTGAGCATACGTAGGTAGGTGCCTCCAGTGACATGTTCATCGAAAAAGAGGGGGCCTATGATGAGATCCTTCCAAATGCCACACCATACCATCACCCGAGATGCACCTTGTTCCTTTGAAGAGGTATACCAGTGAGGGTTGTTTTGAGACCAGTAGCGGGTGTTCTGTCGATTTACCTCACCATTTCCATAAAAAACAGCCTCGTCACTGAACAGAATGGTGGACGGGAAATTGGCATCCCGAGCATAAGAAAAATATGAATTATGGTTTGCAGAAATAGAAAAATATGAATTTCTCCTATGATGCCGGACTTATGGGACACCCTGTATATAACAACCAGTCCCGTTCCCAGCAAAATACTCTCTCCCCTCCCATCAATGAGTGGTTAACATTTGTTGACAGATGAGGTATTACAACACCCCTTGTAGCACGAAATCTTTAGGTGATAGAGTAAAACCTAATTAAAGCAGAATTAAATAGCTCCTAGCTCTTGGACAAGCATATTGCTTGTTTATGAAAGAATAAAAAAAATAACTGAAAGAAACAAAATATATTTACCTTCTTTACTTTACTTTACTTCTTTTCTGTACCAAGCGAAGTATGTGTCGGATGCCAATAAATTGTTCTCCTGCAATCTAGACCCCAAAAGTTCTGCAGAGTCCTTAGGCAGATTCAAATCCCTGACTAAGTCATTTAGTTCGGCTTGGGTTAATGGTTTAGGAGGAACTCGGTCAGCTGTTGGCTGTTCATAAACATCATCATTGTCTGGATTTGGAGCTGAATCAGAATCTGAATTGTATTGATCCAGACTCTCGGGTGGGCGGGGAATAGGAACTTCTGGACCATGGGGTACCGGCCTTATTGCAGATGGAAGACTTGGGTATTGAAGGCTCTCTTTATTCTTTGCATTATAACCTTTAACATTGCAAGAACAGAAATGGCAGTCGTCGGTATGGTTTCTAGGCTCGCGCCATACCATAGGGAATAGGAATCCCAAATGGCAAACTTTTTTTTACCTTTGCTCCAATTCCTTAGTGCCGCAACACACGTAAGACAAACCTTGTGTGGAGCCCAACTTTTGTCTTGATCTCCTAATTTAATTCCAAAATAAGCATGATAAGCTCTCTTAATGATGGTCGTTACATTTGTTCTTTGTTTTACAACAACATACCGACCACAAATATAACAAAATATGTCTGGACTATGGGTACATCCTCTAGAAGCCATTATTAAAATTTTAAAGACGTAATGTTAGAATTATCTATCTGAAAAATATGAAAAAACGAAATTAATTAAAGATAAAAAAGGTAAAAAATTACAAAACGCCCCAAAATTGTTTTGCTAATAACTTTAAAACTGTGGGTGATAGAAAAACACTGGTAGCATTTTTGAATTCAGCGCAGCGAACTACTTCAGAATCACAACTCAAAATAAAGAAATCGATTTTCATGCAGACCGGTGTTATCTGTGTTCAGCAAAGTTTTTGAAAAAATTGTAAAAAGTAGAATGCAGCGATATTTAGAATCTTACAATTTATTATCTCCAAATCAATATGGCTTCCGTAATAATAAAACGACGGAAATGGCTATTTTAAATCTTATGGAATATGTAAATATAACTAAGGAGAACAAAGACATAATGATTTCAATATTTATGGATTTGAGTAAGGCGTTTGATGTAATAGACCATAATATTCTACTTAATAAATTATATTGTTACGGCTTTAGAGGAGCACTCAGTGATTGGTTTAAAAGTTATTTGTCCAATAGATATAATTTTGTATCAGTAAATAAAGGTTTGCTCAACTACAGCGCTTGTCAAACATGGTGTGCCACAGGGCTCAGTTCTGGGTCCACTGTTATTTTTATTATATATAAATGACCTTCCACGTTCATCTGATATACTGAACTTCATAATGTTTACAGATGATACAACTGTCTCTTTTTCTTGCAAAGATGTTAATACAGCTAAGAATATATTTCATTCAGAATTCATCAGTGTAATGAAATGGCTGACCACCAATAAACTCTTCCTAAATACCAGTAAAACAAATTTCATGATATTTACTAATAAAAGAAATGCATATCTTGATGAACTTAATGTTAATGAAATCGCCATAAAGGAGTGTACTGTAACAAAAATTTCTTGGTGTAATGCTAGATAAGAATTTACAATGGAGTGATCATGTAAATTATATCGCGAAAAGACTTCAAGGAGCGTTGCTATAATTTTAAACTTAGAAATGTAGTCCTTAAACAAGTTTTATTGATTCTATCATACTCTTGTTTCCTTATATAACATACTGCACCCTTGTTTGGGGAAACTCCGCTAACAACGCATTAAATGGTATCTTTGTCAAAAACGAGCAATAAGGTTATTATCTGATACTGATTTCCTTGATCACTCTAGTGCATTATTTAAAGAGCTAAACCTACTAAAGCTCAACGATTAACCAACTGGCACATTTTTTTTTATTTACGAGTGTAAGAACAAAATCATTAATTTGCAATGGGTAAATAGATATTTTGTAACTCATCAAGAAATCCACTCCTATCAGACCAGAAATACATCAAAGCTTGTTATACTTCAATTTAGATTGTCTTCATCTCAAAAACTACCAGTTTTCATTGGATTGAAACTATGGAATGACTTGCATGCCGATATAAAAAATATTGTGAATGTAAATTTGTTTAAAACCAAGTTGAAATCCCGATTAATAATGGCATACTAACAAAAATCTAAGATTAATGTCCACTAATATTGTTTAATATTGTCCATTAATATTGTTTAATATTGTAATACATGTTTTAACTATTAATAATACTTATTTACTTATTTATTTATTTATTATTATTAATTAATAACAACTAGCTGCTTATTTTTAATAAAAGCCCAGTAAAGCCTGAAACTTAAGGGCCAAATTGAATAAAATAAATAGTCGAGCTTCAAAATTGTTCATGTCATTGTAAATTGAAAAAATGTATTTATTTTATTATTATTAATAAAGGTTATTCTATTCTATTCTATTCTATTCTATTCTAAAATAATTTTTTAAAACCAAAATAAGATTACAAAAGACAAAATTAAGTTCCTGAGATCCATTCAGAATATATGTATGAATGAAAGAGTGTTTAATTGTCTTTAGAACCACCATATTTTTATTGCATTTAAAAGGTGAAGATAATACTAAGTAATTAATAGAGACTAGAATGTTGGACGTACATATAGGGTGTCCCAGAAGTCTTGACTCATAGGGAAAATAGACATTATATTTTTAAAGTGAAACAAACATATTTCTAATGTCAGTTTTATATATTTCAAGAAAGAAAATACCCTGATGGCTCAGTATACCAATCAAGAGAAGTTGGAACTGGTATTGCTACATGTTTCAAAAAAAAGTCAGAGGGAGATATGTTCGTGAAATAACTGACTGCTCTTAGTCAAATCTCTTTGGTCAAATCCCTTTGGTCAAATCTCTTTTCATGCTCGCTCCAGAACTCTACAATAAATGAAATATAATTCTTCAACTATTAAAAACTAGAAACGTATACAAACGTGTGCGCGAGAATACACAACCAGGTACAACGTAAACAAATATTAAAAATAAACTGATTTCCGATAAAATGAACTAAAATCTCATACATAGATAAAAATAAATCTAAGAGAGAGAGAGAGAGGAGAGAGAGAGAGAGAGAGAGAGAGAGAGGAGAGAAAGAGAGAATTATGAACCCTAAAACTATATTATTATTAACTTGAAAACGATTCAGAGCAAATAAAAACTTTAGGAAATTACTATAAAACTATCGGAACACAAAAAGTTTGTCGAAAACTTTTTCCCGAAAACAGAATCGACTGAAATTAGGAAAGCATTTAACGGTTCCTGACCTAATAAAAGATATTAAATTTTATGGCATGTAATTATCAGGTTTAAAAAAGTATAAACAAATTAATTAAGCTGTTGTTTGCGCGCATTATTTTGCATAATTTTTATGTAATATCTGCCGATAATTTTATGTATGCAATTATATATATATAATTATATATGCTGCAGAGTTTCCAAAAATTGTTTTTATCATTACCGATGCCATGATATTTTTAGAAAGTTTTAAAATTTTTTTGATGGCAGAAACCAAAATTAAATTACGATATAAAAATGAGTGAATTAAAAAGAAAATTTTTAGTGTTATTTTTTCTTGTAATATTTAAATTATTGAAAGAAATATCGCCAATTAAGTTAGGTTTAAACTGAATATAAAATAGTCGTAGAAGGTTGAGGTCAGTATAATTTGTCTTGCGTAAAATTTTAAAGTTTTTGGCTTTCATATTGGCTTTCGTTAGTACCAACTTGAAATTTGAAAGTTGTTACGCCAATATAGGAGGATTTGCAAACGTCACAATTATATTTATTGATTAGAGGTAGGCAAAGGTACTCGTAGTTTGGAAGTTTTCTTTGGCGAGAGAAAAAGATCCGACAGTGCGACACGTTTAAAATCAATCTCATTATGAAACTTTCCAATTAACGTTATTAATTTGTTTCTATTAAGCTTTCGGGTTCGTAATAGAGTAATTTAGGAAATATTTAATATTCAAATACTGTGCACTTATTTGGGTTTATGTCATTCAGTTTTTTTAATGAATTTTGACTGAAATCCGTTTCTGTTAAATGTTAAATTACTGATTTAGAGTTACTATCCAATTTTTCGATTGTTGTAAACAGATTATTTTCGACAACTATTGCAGTAATTATCAAAATTTATATTTTATCCATTCAACAGTTTTTAAAAAATAATGAAACAATGAATGGAAAACCGTGCTTCCTTCATTAAAATGCTATGAATACTGTTCTTCACTCAAATAGAAGTAAACGTTTCGTTAGACATTTAATTGTCCCAATTTTGCGAATTTTGAAATGTCTAATATTAGCAATAAACATTTTCACTTTAGTTAAACATTTCGTTAGACATTTTCGTAAGCCAATTGAAATGTCTAAATTGGCCCAAATTTTTTTAAACAGTTGAAAAGATTAATCTGAAATATTTAATGAAATATTTAATGGATTGTCTAACAATAAATATCTAATGCAGAGGTTCTTAACCTCTGGGTCGCGACCCAAACTTGGGTCATTAAATTGTCATTTATCATTTATTTATGTTATCCCTAATCATTTTACCATCATATTTTATTATCTATTACGAGTGAACTATTTGAAGGCATTGGTCGCCGAGCTAGACCCGAGACCAGCATTTGGATCGCAGCCTAAAAAGGTTAAGAATCCTTGATCTAATGCATGAAAGTTTAAGGAGAGTAAGTTTAAGTATAAGTTTAAGTTCACATGAAAAAAGGTCAGTAAAGCCTAAAGCTTAAGGGCCAAATTAAATAAAATAAATAGTCCAGCTTCGCAATTATTTATGTCATTGTAAATTGTAAAACCAATGTATTTATTTTATTATTAAGGATCACCTGAAGATCAGGGCCCCCAGCCTTCTTTAGTTAGGCTTATAAGGCTAACTAACAAAACGGATCATATGTAGAATTCGGACCCCAGGTAACCCTAATGGAGAATACAGACCCCAACTTTCCCCTAATGTAGAATCCAGACCCCAACTTTCCCCTAATGTAGAATCCAGACCCCAACTTTCCCCTAATGCATAGATTACACAGGTCAACAAAAAAACTTTTTTTTTTGTTGCCAAGGAAATTCGTACGAATTAGGGTTTTTTGGGTTGCTGAATTCCAAAATGAAAGTAGTTTTTCCGATTTGGCTCTAGTTCTTGAGATAATGAATACCCTCAATTAATAGGAAAACGTAACCATAACGCGTGCATATGGGAAACTACCGGAACATTCTAGATGGTGAGACTGAATAAAATGCCATTATGTATTTCATGTGTTACTTTTGTATGATTTGAGACAATTTCAATGCGTTTGTAAGTAGGCTCCGCCTGAACATTAAATTTTTGCATTTTTAGTGTTTCAATGGGGTACCAATTATCTCATAAATTAGAGCCAATCTAGCAAAACCGATGTCATATTCGGAATCAGCACCACAAAGTTACCCCAAAATCACTCTAATATGATTGGCAATAAATGAGTGTTGACCAGTGTTATAGAAGCCAGACCCCAAACGAATCGTAAAGGACATCAATAAACAATTTAAAGGTTCATAGAAAATTTTATTATTATTATCACAAATAAAAAACCATTAAAGGATCAAATGTAGAATTCGGACCCCAGCCTTCTTTAGTTAGTTCTATAAGGTCTAACTAACGAAAATATCATGACCTAACCTAACCAATCGTCAAGGGCGTACAATTAACTAACGATTGGTTAGGTTAGGTCGTGATATTTTCGTTAGTTAAGGCAAATTAAGGCTTAAACATGGCCTCGGATGTTAAGGCAAATGTAGAAACTCAAATAGTTAAAGGTAGCTTAAACAAGCCAAATGGAGAATACAGACCCCAACTTCCGCTAATGTAGAATTCGGACCCCAACCTTGGTAGGGGTCCGAATTCTAGATATGATCCAACAAAACTATCACGACCTAACCTAACCAATCGTTAGGTCAACTGTACGCCCTTGACGATTGGTTAGGTTAGGTCGTGATATTTTCGTTAGTTAGCCTTATAAAGCTAACTAAAGAAGGCTGGGGGCCCTGATCTTCAGGTGATCCTAACTTTTTTCTCCTCTTTTTGAGATAGTCTATAAAATTAGCCTATAGCGTCACAATTTCGAAATATTTTTGAACCACAATGCGCATGCGTCTAGGCGCAAAGAATAAAACGCTAACTTATTATACAAGTGAAACGTTTAATTTCTATGCCTTTACATACATGAAGCATTTAAGCACCGTTCTGAAATATTTCAAATATCTAGTAAACATCTCAAAACAGCTATTATTCATTTCAAAAGGTAAGTTCATTACGAGATGTCGAGTAGACGTTTCATATTTTAACCAAACGTCTTGTACCATTTAGTGTATTCCAAAATTAATTCAGTGAATGAATTAATCAGGAAACACTTTGTACTCATTTCTTCAGTAATAGGAATTCACTCACTGAAATTGATATTTTGGGCCCGAAGCCATATTGACAACAAACCAAACAAATTATTATAAAGCTGGAATTATGCAAATACTAAAATATGTGAGGATAGATTTCTATTTCATTTGTGTTATGGAACAAATGGAAAACCGGCTTTTATTTATATACTAATTTATTTTTAATTCTTTATTTTATTTATTTATTTATTTATTTACAAATATACACAGTTTCATAGATGAGTATAATTTCATTATTAATTACAGCTGTATACAGCTGTAAACTGCCTTTAGCAAGCTTGCACGTTTGCTAAAAGCCGAAATCTACTAATTATAGTAATTATATAATAGATATGATTACAAAGATTTGTATAGATTCTTATTATGGACTTCAAAAACTAAAGGGGACTTACAGACTAGGACATACTGTGTTCTATTTTCAACATTTAAAAGCAAATATGATATATATTTTATAAATCCTACGGATCAAGTAAAGATAAGCACCCCAGCCTTCTTTAATTAGCCTTATAAGGTTAAACTAACGAAAATATCACGACCTAACCTAACCAATCGTTAAGTCAACTGTACGCCCTTGACGATTCGTTAGGTTAGGTCGTGATATTTTCGTTAGTTAGCCTTATAAGGCTAATTAAAGAAGGCTGGGGGTGCTTATCTTTACTTGATCCAATCCTACAAATTTTTATTAGACTTAAAATTGAAGAGAGATATTTAGAAGGATAATGAGAATTTTAACCATGATAACAGCAAGTTAATAATAACAATTAACAAGAGTAATAAAGAAAGAAAGGAGTGCCTTCAATAACTTTGGAATTTGTTAAGTTTAATCGCTTTAATCGCTTTGATTGTTTTCAATTCATTCGGTAAATTGTTCCACAATTTCACTGCTAAATAAGTGAAAGAATTTCTATTATATTGAAGAGTATAGTTAGCCTTTAAGATATATTTACTCTCCACATACATTGTTTAATGTTGGTGACGTATCTGATTGTTCATTATATTCTCGATTAATAGAGTGGGAGGAGATTGTTTTGTAACTCTGACCATTAAGGAGCACCTGTATTTCAAATGTCTTTAAATATTAATATAATAATGCAGTTGCTTAAATATTTCTAAAGTATGAGCATAATAATCGCTCTATTTATTTTTCTAATAATTCTCTTGGAGCTATTGAAGAATAGGGACCCCAGCCTTCTTTAGTTAGCTTTATAAGGCTAACTAACGAAAATATCACGACCTAACCTAACCAAACGTTAGGTTAACTGTACGCCCTTGACGATTGGTTAGGTTAGGTCATGATATTTTCGTTAGTTAGCCTTATAAAGCTAACTAAAGAAGGCTGGGGTCCCTATTCTTCAATAGCTCCATTCTCTTCTAGTTATGAATAAAGGGATGATGATGTAATCGCACGCACGATAGTTTATGATGTAATATATTTTCAATATGTTGACGAAAGAATAGTTTGTCATCAAGCACAACTCCTAATAATTTCCCTTCAGTGACACGCGATATCATGTGCAAGTCAACAGTAATATTGAAGTCTGGTATTAATTCCTTTTTTTTTTTGTGATTAGCAGTAAGTTTGTTGTTTTTATTTAAGGATCATTTATTGGCTTTCAGCCAGTCACATACTATCGCGATGTTTATATTTACTAATTCGTTAAAAGATGTGAGATCGCTGTTTGAGTGTAAGTGTATCAGGGAGATGTCATCCGCATAATGGAAGCCTTCCAGTTATGCACTCTAAATAGAAGTAGACGTTTCGTTAGACGTTTCATTTGCCGTTTTGTGAATTTTGAAATATCTAATGCGTTAAATATTTCACATTAATTAAACATTTTTTTAGACATGTTGGTTAGTTAATTGAAATGCCTAAATTGTTCAAATTTTTTAAGCAATTGAAAAGACGGATCACCTGAAGATCAGGGCCCCCAACCTTCTTTAGTTAGCTTTATAAGGCTAACTAACGAAAATATCACGACTTAACCTAACCAATCGTTAGGTCAACTGTACGCCCTTGACGATTGGTTAGGTTAGGTCGTGATATTTT
Organism: Bathynomus jamesi; assembly: GCA_023014485.1. Lineage (NCBI taxonomy): Eukaryota > Metazoa > Arthropoda > Malacostraca > Isopoda > Cirolanidae > Bathynomus > Bathynomus jamesi. The sequence continues at coordinate 420,432 of JAJOZX010000430.1, read as the reverse complement.
CGTTAGTTAGCTTTATAAAGCTAACTAAAGAAGGCTGGGTGCCCTGATCTTCAGGTGATCCGAAAAGGATAATGTGAAATGTTTAATTAAATGTTTAATGAACTGTCTAAGAGTGAAATGTCTAATGCATGAAAATTTAAGTAGTTTAATTTTCAGTATAAATTGAAGTTTATATGAAAAGAATTTGCTCCACAGCATTTCTCTTTAAAAATGTTTGACTTTCAATTTATATCCATTTCTTCTTGTAATTGACTCTGTATCAGGGCTCTCATTTTTGAGGTAATTATGAATTTATACATACTTTAGGGTTCGACTTCATTTTCTCTAAATTACTTCAATTTACCTCAGACTTTTCCCAGTAAATTTTTCCAAATTTCCTTAGATTTACCTTAACACTCGCATTACCTTAAAATTTACCTCACATTGCCCCAAATTACTCAATCTAAGGTAATTACCTAAAAAATGAGAGCCCTGCTCTGTATCCCTATCAAGTAGCCTCCTATAGGGGCCTATATTATCTTATCAAAGCCGTTTGTCAGTTTTAAATACTTCAATTAATTAGTTTCTACGTCGATGCTTTCAAGTGAATACATAATATAGTTCAGCTAATTTTTCCTCAAATATTTTACTTCTCAGTTATAGACTCATTTTGGTTGGTTTTGCCTGAATCCTTTCTAATTTATCGGTGTCTTTTCTTAAGTATAGGCTGTCTAATTTAGAGATTGAACTCAGGGTAGTCCTACTGTATGTCAAGAGGCCTAGGTTTAAGGTTAGGCTCAGGAAATTTGGAAATGGCCACCCTAAGGACAGAGTGCTCAAAAGGCTGACTGTCCGCCTAAAGCCAGACGTCTGGCCACCCTATCAGGGTCACAGGCTAGTTTTGGCTTAGCCAAATAAATGAAATTAATAAATGCAAGGCACTTAGAAAACCTAACTCTACATGGATAAATAATTTGCACAAATATAATAATTTTCGTCTTTATGAGATAGCCTATAAATACGAGCATATACTGTAAATAGACTGTGTCACAATTCCTAAATATTTTTAACCACAATGCGCATGCGTTTAGGAGCAAACGATAGATAAATAATTAAATTATCATACAAATGAAATGTTTAAGTTCTTCACCTTTATATATACACTCGTTATAATATGAAACATTTAAGCACCGTTTTCAGATATTTGAAACATTTATTAAACATTTCAGAAAGCTAAGTTAATTTTGAAATGCCAAATGGACGTTTCATATATATAACCAAACACACAGGCCCTCTCAGAGGTCCAGAGAGGCCCGGGCCACTTCCAGCTTTTGAGGCCCATAGCTAAACCCAATTATTACTTTCACTGCAAAACATTATATTCAAACCTGAAAGTTTCTAAATTTGAGGCCCCCTTAAGCTTGAGGCCAAGGCCAAATGGCCCTCCTAGCCCCCCTCTGATAGGCCCTGTAAACACATACTACCATTTAGAGTCTGAGAGTTGTAAAAGTCATTTATATAGATCAGAAATAGTATAGGGGGCCTAAAATGCTTCGTTGTGGAGTTTTTAATTTTGAGTTCGGCGGTGATAATGTTATTATGTTTGATGTATTGGCTTCTGTTGCATAGGTATAATTTGAACCAATTTAGAACAACCTTATTTCTGTCGTAATGAGATGATTTATACATAAGTATGGCTTGTTTAGAAATAACTATGTCTTGGGATAGTATCAAAGGTTTTTGATGGGTTCATAAGCAAAAGAACAGAAGCCTCTTTATTAATTAAACGTTTTTATACGGCTGAAAACTTGTTTAATGTTGGTGACGTATCTGATTGATTGCTCATTATATTCTCCATTAATATAGTCGGAGGAGGATTGTTTTGTAATTCTGAACATTAGGGAGCACTTGTATTTCAAATGTCATCCTAAATTTCTTTAAATTTTAATATAATAATGCAGTTACTTAAAGATTACTAAAGTATGAGCATAATAAATTGATAATTCGATATGACGCTATTTTTCTCGAAATATTTTGAGTGTACACAAGTTTTTTAGATATTTTCCAAATGAAAGTAAAATGGATATAGGGTGATAATTGAAAGGTAGTGATTTGTCTCCTGATTTGAATATTGAATATACTCAGGTCTTTTTAAGTACGTCACGAAAAATACCTTGACTGAGAGATGAATTAAATAATATTGATTAAGGGAGAGATACAGTATCTGAACAATCTTCAAAGACTGCGTTTGGAATAGAATCGACTTGACATGATTTGCTTTTGCTTTAAAGGTAATCCTATCGCATATTTTCTCTAAAGAAAAAAGAAAAGATCGCACAATAACGAAAGCAGGATTAAAATTTGCTAAGTACAAGTGAATTGAAGGGGGAAGAATTCTCTGAGGAAATGAAATCTATGGTAAAATTCAGCAAAATTCATAATTGGATTTGTTGGAAAAGCAGTCTGAAAGTTAATAAGCCAGGAAACTCATTTCGCAATAATGTGCGGGTGAGTAGGCCCCTGTCATTAGCTCGAGCAATGACAGAGTAAAAGGCCAACTCATTTCAACCCAGGGGCCAACAGGCGGGAACGAAACTAGAGCCTCACCTATCAGAGTCTACCTTTGTAACTACTGAGCAACCGGGTGCCCTTATATATATATATATATATATATATATATATACACACACACACGAGGGCCACTCAATATATTTTGCCCCACCTTTTTTTTCTTTCCAAGTTTCCTTGTAAGTTCCAGAAATTTTGTACACAAGTAGTTAGATACCCTTTTTACAAGTTTTTATTTTTCCACATAGTCTCCATCCTTTTCTATGGCTTTCCTCCACCTCGAAATAAGGGCATTATTCCTTGCTGGTAAAAGTCCGCTGGCTTCAGCTGGAGCCACCTCTTAACCTCCTCAATAACCTCATCGTTACTCTGAAACTTTCTTCACGAATAGCATCCTTCATTGGCCCAAACAAATGGAAGTCTGAAGGTGTCAGATCCGGGCTGTATGGAGGGTGAGGTAACACAGTGAAGCGCATTTTTGTGATGGCCTCTCTTATTTGCAAACTGTTGGGTGGTGTTGCGTTATCGTGCAAAAGAAGGACGTCTTCCAGTTTTCTCTCCGGTCGAACTCGCTTTATACGTCTCTGGAGTCTCTGTAGGGTACCAATATATGCCTCCGAGTTGATTGTTTGTCCTTTCTTCATAATGTCCACCAGAATCACCCCTTTCATGTACCAGAAGATGGTGGCCATAACGTTTCCTGCAGAGGGAGCCATTTTGAACTTTTTCTTGCGTGGGGAGTCTGCATGATGCCACCCCATGGATTGGCGTTTTGTTTCAGGTTCAAAGTGGTGTACCCAAGTCTCATCCCCAGTCAAAATTTGTGAAAGGAAGTCATCCCCTTCTGTCTCGTATCGAACCAACGACTCGGAAGCAATTTCTTTTCTTTGGGCTTTGTGATCTTCAGTAAGTTGGCGAGGAACAAACCGTGAACGCACTTTTGAGTATCCCAGTTGCTGAATTATCGTATTCACACTTCCTTCACTAATTCCTAGCTCCAGTCATAGCTCCTTGTATGTGACGCGCCGATTTGATCGAATGATGCTGTTAGCACGTTGCACAGTGTGAGATGTGACAGCCGATGCCGGGCGACCGCTGCATGGCTCATCATCGAGTCTGGCTCTCCTTCTCTCCAATGATCTTTCACGTTTAGACTAGCGTCCAACTGCGCTTCGATCAACAACAGCATCTCTGTAAACGTTTTGTAGACGTTTGTAAATATTTCCAACTGTTTCCTTCTCTGCGGTTAAGAACTCGATAACAGCTCTTTGTTTACGACGCACATCACTGTCAGACGCCATTTTCGAAACTGCGTTAACCATCGGTTTTATACGAGGACGTTTGAAAGCGGTTTTATACAAGGAGGGGAGGTTCAAACTGAAAAAATCCGGTTATGTGAAGCAGAGAAAGTTCAAACTAACGGCCCAAAAGACATTTCAGCCCCATGGCTTATTATTTAGCTAAGAAAAAAGGGTGGGGGCAAAATATATTGAGTGCCCTAGTATATATATAAATTGACGATTGTTTAGGTTAAGTCGTAATATTTTCGTTAGTTTGAACGTTTTATTTGATGGATTCATTTAAAAAATCTCTCTTAAAGATCCTAGTGTAGTTTGTGTCCCCTTTTACGTCAGGGGGACGTAAACTGCACTTGCTCCGGTGGTCGCCACCCCTTTGGGCCTTGTACCGGTGTCTACTGATGTACTTATCTCTATAACTATAAATAACTATAACTATATGTACTAAAATTTGTACATACAGTTACAGAGATAAGCAGGTTTTGTTTTAGTTTGTATATTTTATAGTAAGAATACATTTTAAATTATTACGAATTTATTCTATATACATTAATATAAAATATTAATACTAAACCTGTCATCCCAGGCCAGTGTTGCCAGGTTAATTAATTAAAAACTCGCCAAATCATGCTTAAACACCATCCCAAAAACAGCCAAACCAAGCTTTCATATATATATATATATATATATATATATATATATATATATATATATATATGGGATGAATTTCACAATTAAACACGTGAAATGAATGACTGATGCAAACCATCATTTTTCTTTTTCATTGTGGGTTTGCATCATATATATATATATATATATATATATATATATATATACACACACATTCAACTGCAAAGAACACGCAGTATAAATAACGTAAAGAACGACGCTTGTATAGGAGATATTCCGCGCAAGACGAGCGAGAGAGAACGAAACAAATGAAAAAATGAGGTAACCACCCGGGATCTTCCGATTGCCGGTCAGATGCGATACCATTACACCATGGGCCTCACTCTTCCAAATGCCGTAATTCTTCTACATACTCGCAGAAACCAATGCCCCAAGCGGGCACCTCCCGCATGCCGTAACATTATATACATTCAACTGCAAAGAACACGCAGTATAAATAACGTAAAGAACGACGCTTGTATAGGAGATATTCCGCGCAAGACGAGAGAACGAAACAAATGAAAAAATGAGGTAACCACCCGGGAATCGAACCCGGGATCTTCCGATTGCCGGTCAGATGCGATACCATTACACCATGGGCCTCACTCTTCCAAATGCCGTAATTCTTCTACATACTCGCAGAAACCAATGCCCCAAGGGGGCACCTCCTGCATGCCGTAACATTATATACATTCAACTGCAAAGAACACGCAGTATAAATAACGTAAAGAACGACGCTTGTATAGGAGATATTCCGCGCAAGACGAGAGAGAGAGAACGAAACAAATGATAGCATTAAACCTGCTTCGTATACACACACACACCTTTGTTTTAGATGCGCTAAAAAATTTCCACGTATATGTACAGTATAGGTGACCGATAGATGCAAATTTTTTAGTTTACAGTCTTTATATTTGTTGAATATTCAAATTTTCCGTTATTAGTCAAAAAGACGTTATCTGAATTTAAAAACAGTGAAAAATTCGCCAACCCGCGACTGTAGAATTTTACCCGCCAATTACTAGCAGAGCTGGGCACTTGCGTTTTTTTTTGCGGTACTGCGGTACTGCGGTACTACCGCACTACCAAACCGGTACCGCATAACGCAGTACCGCAAAGGATCGCTGAAAGTACAGCCTGTACTTTCAGCGATCCTTTGCGGTACTGCGTTATGCGGTACCGGTTTGGTAGTGCGGTAGTACCGCAGTACCGCAGTACCGCAAAAAAAACCGCAAGTGCCCAGCTTTGCCAATTAGTCTTAAAAAACTCAGTTGCACTGTCTTGTGCACAATGAAAGCTCAAAAATGTTTCAGTATTCTCTATGTTAAATCCTGTCTGTACACACACAGTAATGTAACTATCATTTTTGACTCAGTATTTTTCGCATGTAAAATGTATGGTAAATCTATTCATTTATGTAATTTAGTTTACACTTGCTGTAAATAAAGCTTTGTTAATACATGAATATTGGCTCTAGTAAATGTTTAGGAGCAAGTGTAGTTTACGTCCCCCTGTGGTGCCTAGTGTAGTTTACATTTCCCTACATTATCCTAGTGTAGTTTGCGTTCCCCAACTTTGTCCGCGTATACCTAATCATAAAACGTGAAAACTAACGAAAACTATCGTTTTATTTGATGGATTCATTTGAAAAATGTCTTCTAAAGCTCCTAGTGTAGTTTACGTTCTCCAACTTTGACCTAGTGTAGTTTGTGTCCCCTTTTGCGTCAGGGGGACGTAAACTACACTTGCTCCAATGTTTATGTATATACATACTCGTATGGTATATACACCTTTGTTTTAGTTACTCACACGCCCCTCTCCTTGACCAAATCCTGGGTACGCCCTTGCTAACCACTTGGAATGACAAAGAGTTTGGCAATCAATATTTTGTCAAATTATTTTTTTCAACCAATTATAAATTGTTGCTGAACTTTAAAACTTTCCATATTTTTTCATATATTTAATTTCTCGGTGAACTTTCTTCCACAACTCTACATATACTGTAAAAATTAAAGGAAAATTTTCCTAATATTTTGGTGGCATCACATCTGCCACCAAATGAAGGTGTAGTTATTTCTTTGACATCATAGGAAAATATGACGCTTCTAATGGCGTAAATTAAATTTCATCATTAACCCTTCCCTACGATGACGAGCGTGCGTTCGTCATGAAAGTCGTATATTGCACCATACGTTGCTGAGGCAAAGTCGTGCGGAAGGGGTTAAGAAAAAAGGAAATTAAAACAGGTCAGTTTCGTTTTTCTTTAAGGATTAAATTCAATTTATTCCATTTGAAGCCTAATATTTTCGTACGATGTCAAAGAAATAACTACACTGTAATTTGGTGGCTGGGAAACCTCTTTAAGTTTTACAGTGTAGGCTGTAAATAATGTTTAGGTTTGGTGTATTTAATTAAAGATGTATCTAACTTGTAATTTATAAATTTGGGTGTAGGCGAACTCTCAAAAGTGAAAATCGAAATGAAACCTGAAAAGTTGCATTTTTAATGTTGCACCCTGCAAAATTCAACAACTGTTCACCGTACCAAAGATTCTGGGTCTGGACAAAAGCCCCCTAGGACAAAAGCCCGCTAGGACAAAATCCCCCTGGACAAAAGCCCCTCAGTTAAAGTGCAAAATAGGACAAAAGCCTCCATTTTTTATATTATATTATTGTTCGTGTGCTATGAAGTAATCCTAAACAAATATTATAATCTTTGTCTATGTTAATTCACTCTAGTTGATTACTGTTTTGTCTACCTGAATGGTTAGGTTAGGAACGTGCCACAAAGGAGCATCAACAGCGTTTGAAGAACCTATATCTGGACTATGTGAATGAGAGGAAGACCTTAGAGGAATTTCTGAATGATGTAGGTCACAGCATTAGGTGGAAGTAAAATGAACTTTAAATGAACCTTAACACTTAATGAACTTTTTAATATTGTGCTTTATTTGTTTGATTTTCCCTAGATATGGTATGATGTTCCTTTTATAATGTTCATTTTTATGGTTGTGTAAATAATTTTGTGCTCCTGTAAAATAGTGAGCTGTAAATAATAAAGAATAAAAATAATGATAAAAAAATTCTTATTATTTGTCCTAGGGGGCTTTTGTCCTACATACCCAAAGATTCAGACATTAAATATGCACCCTAAAAACTGTCCGCTGTTAGTACCTTAGATCCAAGTGGAAAAAAAGGAACTAAACGTACTCTGTAAAATATAAAGTACTTGAAGTGGTGCTACAGTGGTGCTCATAAGTATTCGTATAGAGAAATATTTTAGTTATATTCGTCCTTATCTTTTGTACCATGTATACAACATGGCACAAGTAAAAAAAATAGCTTAAATCCAACATATAATGTGGAACGTAAAAAAATTTGAGGAAAATAAAAAAGGTAAAAATGCAAAACTTTCATATATTTATTTTAAAAATTATTTAATATTTTGAGTGTCCACACTAAGCTTGAAAAATTGAAATTTTTTTTTATCAATAGTTGGTTGTTTATTGATTAGAGATTGATGGCAATTCTGAATTCTAGAATTTTTCTGGAAATCTTCATGGAAGACGGATGACCGTACAAGCTATTAGTAAACAATAGATAGTGATAGTAAAGAGTTGTCTACAAAACTTAAGACATCTGCTGCACACGAGTCTGGAAAGTTATAGGAGAAGAACTTTCAATTCCATTTACAACTGTTGCTGCAGTTATAAAGAAATGGAAAGGCTTTGGAACAATCAAAATTCTACCAAGGTGTGGACGACCTTGCAAGTTTTCAGAACGTACTGCTGGATGGATTGAAAGAATGGCTGCTGGGAATCCACGAGTGATAGATGACTTGAAAGAATGGCTGCTGCGAATCCACGAGTGACTACAGCTGATATTTGCCAAACATTAAGACTGTTTAAGATCGCTGTCCATGCCTCCACTGTACGTCGTACACTGAGAAAGAATGGACTGCATGGAAGTGTTGCACGAAGTAAACCTTTGCTGCGAAAAGCGCATAAAGAAACTCGTTTAAAGTATGCTAAAGATCATCAAAATTATATATTTACATTCTGGAAGAAAGTTCTGTGGAGAGACGAGACCAAAATTGAATTATTCGGGAACAAAGGTATGTTTGGCGAAAATCAAATACTGGACTGCATTTGAGGAAATAATTATCCTTCCTAAAGTTGAACATGGTGGTGGTAGTTTGCTTCTTTGGGGATGCTTTATTGCTTCTGGTCCAGGAAAGCTTGTTGTCATCAATGGAAACTTGAATTCAAAGAAATGTCAGGAAATTTTAGAAGAAAATGTGTTACCTTCAGTTCGGGAGTTACGAATGGTTTGCAACTGGGTACTGGAACAAGATAATGATCCAAAACATAAAAGTTAGAGCACATGAAATGGCTTCATCAAAAGGATTTCAAGCTTCTCGAGTAACCCAGTCTAAGCCCAGATCTCAATTTAATCGAGAATTTATAGTTTGATTTGAAAAAAGGTGTCCGCAAGAGAAACCCTTCGAATCTGAATGAATGGCAATTTTCTTTAGAAGTATGGGCTAAAATTTATACTGATGTCTGTCGAAACAATGTAGAAAAATACCCAAAACAAATCATTTAAGTCATTCAAGCGAAAGGTTGACACAGATTATTAAATAATTTTGTAAGCAAATGTACGAAAACTTTTGCATTTTAACTTTTTTTATTTTCCTCAAATTCTTTGATGTTTTACATTATACAGTATGTTTTTTTATGCAGGAAGGAGGGGCCAAGGGTAAATGCCCGCAAAGCGCCCCTCCCATAGAAGAAGAAGAGAGCCAAAATCAAGGTCCGGGGTTTCCGAGATGTCCAGACTCTGCGTTTGGTTTGAAAGGTGGGAGATCATAGACTGGAGGAAAGATGGATTGAGGAAGATAATACCGATTAACCCTTGCATTAGATAGTTGGACAGAAAGGGAATGAGAACGTGTAGAAAGTCTGGTACTACGTGCTCTCCTTAAAGGAGGAGGCATGCAATTAGAGAATTGAGAAGAGGAAGTCCGTTATGATAGCGATAGTAAAGAGAGAGTGAGGCAACATTGCGGCGAAGAGAGAGAGAGAGAGATTGAAGACAATCAGGAAGAGGCGGGGAATTGATGAGACGAAAAGCCTTTGATTCCACCCGGTCAAGTATGGCTGTGTGGGTTGAGCTACCCTACACATGAGAAGCATACTCCATACAGGGGCGAACAAGACCCCTGAACAGAGACAGCAACTGAGTGGGGGTGAAGAAACGGCGGAGGTGGTACAGCACACCTAACCTCTTAGAAGCTGTTCTAGAAAGAGAGTATGTGATCTTTCCAGGAAGGATCACGAGAAAAAGAAAAGCCAAGAATGTTACGAGAAGAGGAAGGATTGAGTTGTGTGTTGTTAAAGGTAATGGAATAGTTGTGTGGAAGATTGTGACGAGTAGACAGATGGAGGAACTGAGTTTTTGAGGCATTGAAAGCCACAAGGTTTTCTCTGCCCCAATCGGAGATAGCAGAAAGATCAGAGGTCAGGTGCTCCATAGCCGTCCTACGCGAATCATGGAGTGACTGTTGTGAGGGACGCTTTGAGAAGCGGGTGGAGAAGTGAAGAGTGGAATCATCGGCATAGGAGTGAATTGGACAGGAATTGCGAATTAAAAGATCATTAATAAATAAAAGGAAAAGAGTGGGTGACAGGACAGAACCCTGGGAACACCACTGTTGATAGATTTTGGAGAAGAACAGTGGCCATCTACAACTGCAGCTACAGATCGGACAGAAAGGAAATTAGAGATGAAGGTACAGATAGAAGGATAGAAACCGAAGGAAGGCAGTTTGGAAATTAAGAATTTGTGCCAGAATCTATCAAAAGCTTTTGATATGTCTAGCGTAATAGAAAAGGTTTCACCAAAATACCGAAAGGAGGATGTCAGAGAGAAATTGCAAGAGTCTGAGAGATATCTCTCTGACAAGACTCAGAGAGATATTGCAAGAAGGTTGCCAGTAGAGCGTCCCTTGCGGAATCCATACTGACAATCTGAAAGAAGATTGTAAGAAGAGAGGTGTGTAAGAATCTTCCTATTAAAGATAGATTAAAAAACTGTAAGAAATCAAAGCAACTGGACGATAGTTGGAGGGTTGAGAGCGGTCATCCTTCTTTGGGACACCCTGAATGAAAGCGAACTTTCAGCAGGAAGGAAAAGTACCAGATGAGAGACAAAGACAAAAGAGTTTGCCTAGGCAGGGTATCAGCACAGAAGCACAGTTCTTGAGAACAACAGGAGGAACACCATCAGGACCATACTCCTTCCTAGAGTTGAGCCCAGATAGGGCAGAAAAAACATCTTCAGAAGAGATTTTAATTTCAGATATAATAAAGTCAAAGGCGGGAGAGGAGATGGAAGAACAGCACCGGAATTGTCTATGGTTGAATTGTAAGCGAAAGTTTGAGCGAAGAGTTCAGCTTTGGGAGGAGAAGAGATGGAAACTGTGCCGTCGGAATGGAAAATGGGATGGAAAGAAGAGGGAGTAAAGTTGTTGAAGAGGTTCTTAGCTAAGTGCTAGAGAGAGTGGGAAGAATTAGAATTGGATAGATTTTCACATTTTTGTTGGAAGAAGGAATTTTTGGCGAGTCGGAGAACAGATTTTGAACGATTCCGAGAGGAAATATAAACTAAATGAGAGTCAGGAGTTGAATGGCGACGGTACCTTCTGCAAACCTTCTCTCTGTTGCAGATAGTATTAGAAGAAGTAAAGTTAAACCAAGGGTTTTTTTGCATTAGTAGTATGAATAGAATATGGAATGTTAAACTAATTTTTTTATTTGTTAAAGTTTTCCAAACGAATGGAAAACTTTTCATAACTATCCGACACATGGTGCAAAAGATAAGGACGAATATATTATAACTGAAACATTGCTATGTACGAATACTTATGAGCGCCACGGTATATACTGGGTGTATATAAAGTAACGCAAGTGGAGACATCTGATTTGAACTGGCTCACTTGCGTTACTTTATATACACCCAGTAGTAGGTCGATAGTATATAGAGAGCAGCTGCAACGGATATCTTCTTGACAAGTGTTGTCTTCTGGAACTAAGTGAAAAATTCAAAGAGTAACACTTCCAGGAATTGAGAAAAACCTCTCACTATACTATCAGTGTCAGTACTCTCAGTGTACGCTCAATGTGCGTTCGGTCTGCCGAGTTTACTCTTTACATACTCGTACTTTATACCCATAATACATTTAATCCTATTTTATCCTCTCAGATCTGAAGTACACACAGCGGACAGCTTTTAGAGTGTATAGCATAAACTTACATAAAGACTGATATATATATATTATATATATATATATATATATATATTATATATATATTATATCCCACCAGGATTCGAACCCTAGACCTCTGACTAGAAGTCGTTGGCACTGACCATTACGCTAAAACAAGCTAAAAGTTAATACAATCGGGCAAAATTCCATCACCCGTAGGAAACGTAGCCTAATGGTCAGTGCTCGCGACGCGACTCGAAGTCAGAGATTCCAGGTCCGAATCTTTGTGAAGGATATTTTTCATAGCAAAAAGTGCGCGTGCTCATGCGCTTATACTTCCATATATATATATATATATATATACTGTATATATATATATATATATGCAGAAAGGCAGGCAAATGCCCTTAAAAATGCTCCCCTACCCCTCGTAGAAGAAGAAAAAGAAGAAGAGAGCTAAAATCAAGATCCAAAGTTTTTGAGATGTGTGGACACTCTGCTTTTGAAAGATTGGAGGTCATAGAAAGGGGAAAGATGAATTGAGGAAGGTTGTTCCAGGGTTGACCTATTGAGTAGATGAAAGATTGAGAATACCAGTTAACCCTTGCGTTAGAGAGTTGGACAAAAAGGAATGAGAATGTGTCGAAAGTCTGATACGGCATGCTTTCCTTAAAGGAGGAGGCATAGTAAAGAGAGAGTGAGGCATCAGTGCGGCAAAGAGAGAGGGTATGAAAGATAGTCAGTAAGAGACGGGAATTGATAAGACGAAAATCCTTTGATTCCACCCGGTCAAGTAGAGCTGTGTGAGTTGAGCTATCCCACACATGAGAAGCGTACTCCATGGGGCGGACAACACCCCTGTACAGAGACGGCAACTGAGTAGGGGTGAAGAAACTTCGGATCCGGAACAGTACACCAAACTTCTCGGAAACTATTCTGGAAAGAGAGTATATGTGATTTTTCCAGGAAAGATCACGAGAAAAGGAAACACCAAGAATGTTAAGACAAGAGAAAAGATTGAGTTGTGTATCGTTGAAAAAGGGATAGTCGTGTAGAAGAGTGTAACGAGTAGGCAGATGAAAGAACTGAGTTTTTGAGGTATTGAAAGCCACAAGGTTTTCTCCGCCCCAATCAGAGATAGCAGAAAGATCAGAAGTCTTGTGCACCATATCCGTCCTACCCGAATCATGGAGTGACTGTTGAGAGGAACGCTTTGTAAAGAGGGTAGAGAAGAGAAAAGTGGAATCATCGGCATAGGAGTGGGTAGGACAGGAAGTGCGACTTAACATATCATTAATAAATAAAAAGGAGAGAATGAGTGACAGGACAGACTACAGAGCTCTGAGAAACACCACTATTAACAATTATAGAAGAAGGACAGTGGCCATCTACAACCGCAGCTATAGATCGAACAGAAAGAAAATCAGAGATGAAGGCACAGATAGAAGGATAAAAACCGAAGGAAGGCAGTTTCGAAATTAAAGATTTGTGCCAGACTCCATCAAAAGCTTTTAATGTGTCAAGCGTAATAGAAAAGGTTTCACCAAAATACCGAAAAGAGGATGACCAAAAGGCAGAGAGATATTGCAAGAAGGTTGCCAGTAGAGCGTCCCTTGCGGAAACCATACTGACAATCTGAAAGAAGATTGTGAGAAGAGAGGGTTTTAGAATCTTCCTATTAAGAATAGATTCAAAAACTTTAGAAATGTAAGAAATCAAAGCAACTGGACGATAGTTGGAGGGTTGAGAGCGGTCACCCTTCTTTGGGACAGGCTGAATGAAATCGAACTTCCAGCAGGAAGGAAAAGTACCAGAAGAAAGACAAAGACGAAAGAGTTTGCTTAAGCAGGGTGTCAGCACAGAAGCACAGTTCTTGAGAACAACAGGAGGAACACCATCAGGATCGTTCGCCTTCCTAGAGTTGAGCCCAGATAGGACAGAAAAAACATCTTTGGAAGAAATTCTAATTTCAAACTTAATTAAGTCAGAAGGGAGGAGGAGATAGAGGAACAGCACCGGAATCGTCCAGAGTTGAGTTGGAGGCGAAAGTTTGAGGACGAAGAGTTCAGCTTTATCTGGAGAAGAGACGGCAACTGAGTCATCGGAATGGAAAAGAGGAGGGAAAGAAGAACTAAAGTGGTTGAAGAGGTTCTTGTCTAGGCGCCAGAAAGAGCGAGAAGAATTAGAATTGGATAGGTTTTCACATTTTTGTTTTACGAAGGGATTTCTAGCGAATCGAAGAACAGGTTTTGCACGATTCAGTGCAGAAATATAAGTCGAGTGAGAGTCAGGAGTTGGATGGCGACGGTCCCTTCTGAAAGACTCCTCTCTTTGCGGATAACATTAGAACGAGCACAGTTAAACCAAGGTTTTTTTGCATTAGTAGTAGGAAAAGAATAGGGATAATTTACTATTATTATTATTATTATTATATATTTTTTTTTATATATATATTATATATAATACACATATACACACACACACTGTATATATATATATATAATATATATATAATTATATATAGATATATATAGGCTTGTCGATACTTTTAACTAATTGCTGAAATTTATCTATAAAATCCATGATCGTACTATACGTAATATACTACTACTACTACTGCTACTACTACTACTAAATAATAATAAGACGAAGAAGAAGAAGATGAAAAACTCGATAACATTTTGTACCTCCAAAAAATTGAATATCATTAGTATTGTGTTGGATAATTTTAAATTTATTATGGAAATAAAGTATTGAATATCGATATGAGAATATAAAGTTATTTTATATTTAAAAATAATGAAGTTTATTATTATTAATATTATTATTATTATTATTAGTAGTAGTAGTAGTAGTAGTAGTTAGTTAGTTAGTTAGTTAGTTAGTTAGTTATTTTATTGGCTGCGAATTAAAAACGAGTGTATTAATTTTTTCTCAGAGTTTGCATGACAATTGCCATTTAGGTAAATGTTGTTTAGTCCAACAGATTAACAACTTCAGTCTGATAGTACTGATGTAAATAACGAGTAAAAATGTCTGAGAAAAAGGAAGTAATTAGGAAAATGAATTGGTTGTGTTGTAGTAACAGATTATTCGTACGCCATTGTTTATTTTCAAACTTTTACTTTATCGTTTATATTTACGTCTGTTTTTCTATTATTATTTTTTTGTTTATTCATGGAACGATTTGTTTGAAGCTGCACCTTTTTAAATTTTTGCTCTCTGCTCTTCGTTCGTCTGGTTTCTTTCTCTTCTTTCGGTGGTATTTCCATTTGTCTACGTCACTATCCTTCATTCTATATCTACCTATTTATCTCGTACTTTGTTTGTCTGTTTATTTATATCTAAGTAGCGCTATATCTTTCGCTCTCTTATTCTCTGTCTGTTTGTTTATTTATAACTAAGTAGCGCTATCTCTCTCTCTCTCTCTCTCATTCTCCGTCTGTTTGTTTATTTATAACTAAGTAGCGCTATCTCTCTCTCTCTCATTCTCTGTCTGTCTGTTTATTTATACCTTAGGAGCGCTATTTCTCTCTCTCTCTCTCTCTCTCTCTCTCTCTCTCTCTCTCTCTCTCTTTGCCATTCAAAGCAGGCAAATTACTTTCGTACCTCAGACTTTATTTGAACTTATTTCGCAGTCTTGGAATCTTTTAAAAATGTTGACACTGTAAACAGACCTTAATTCACCGGGAATTATTCTTCAAAATCACTCCCAAGATTCATATTTCAAGAATATTTTCTCTAAGAAAGTTCAACTCGATCAAAATATGACACAAAACTATTTCGAAAAACCTTTTTTAAAATCATTTGAAAAAGACAAAATAATTATGTGAGAAATGAGCTGAAATAAAAAAAAAAATACAACTTCATCTTAAACTACAGTTTAAAATATTAGATTTGTTTGATTATATTAAATACAAACTAAATGGTTCGCCATTCTTATTGAAAATAAATGAGGACATCATAAGAAAATGCTGAAATATAAAAAAAAATAGTCGTTCTTTATTCACAAAAGGTGTTTTAAAATTTAACTTGAGGGAAGGGTTCAACAATGGATGTTTCAGCTCATTTATGGTTTTGTAAACATTAATATCAAATGATACAAACATGCGAAGTTATTATCGGTGAAGTATTAACTTTGAAAGTAGACGTTATAAGAGATAAATTCTTATATTGTTGTACGTTGCCGTATACTATAATATTCCATACTATGCTTTGCTATATTGTGTTGTTGTTGTTGTTTAGCCGATCAGCCCACCCTGATCGAGCAAGCTGGCGGCACGCAGGTAACCGATCGCCCTCTCCGGAGTGGACCAGAGGTTCAGCGCACTAGTGATGTTGTGTTGTGTTCGTTGTTGTGCTAGAGCGGTACAGTCTGTCATAATGTGTTCAATTGTTTGTGGTGTGTCCTGGCACAGGTGGCAGGTGTTGTCTATGGAGTTGTCTAGTCTGTGTTTATATGTCCGTAAGTTGGGATGATGTCCACATTGCTATGTTGTTGTATACTGCGCTGACTCTCACTTTCACCGTCCACCGTATCCTCTCTCTTCATAATATATATATATATATATATTATATATATATATTATGTGTGTGTGTGTGTGTGTGTGTTGTGTGTGTGTGCGTGTGTATGGGCGCAAGAGTGTAATGAAAGCAATGTCGACTAAAGGGATATCTTGTTATGAATTAAGTTTGAAAATGATTTGGCGATTTCGCAACAATAAATTTGTTTTGCGACAGCAATTCGCAAGCCGAACTAATCCTCGTTGATTGATAGAAATACCACGTCTTTCACCCCAACTAAATAAATGATCATTTGTAGCCAAACGCTATTTATTTTGCGGAAGAGGAATTGTTTACAATTTAACGAATTTCGGGAATGTTGCGCAGAAATGGTTTTGTCTTCTATAAAGCATAAAGCCTTTAAACTATTTTCTGTTTACGCACCAAATGTAATAGTGTATTTGTTCGCGAAAATACATTCAGGAATAGTACTTCTTTCAAGAGTTTTCCGTAGATCCTGCTTAAACGTCTCAGTAGTTAGTTTTGAGTTTGTATGTATAATATATATATATATATATATATAATATATATATATATTAATATGATTTAGTCCACTAGTGCAAAACATGCTCTATTTGATGGTCTTTCAGCTCACGATACTTACACCATACTCTCGACGGAAGAGTACTGTCCAACAGATTTCCTGCAGTTTATAAGGGAATATCATGGTCACCAACATCACCAGATCTAAAGCCCTGTGACTTTTATTCATGGGGGTTATTGAAAAGATAAAGTGTTTAAACAGAATCCGCACACAATAGAATAATTGAATGCATGAAGCGAACAAGAAATTTCTCAGATTTCAACAAATACTCTGTCCACAGTAATGCAAAATTTTGATGTTCATGTGCAAAGAGTTAATGCAGGGGTTCCCAAATTGCGTTCCGCGGAACACTTCTCACGGTATACAAGTGTTCCGCGGAACACCAATTTGGGAACCCCTGAGTTAATGAATTGAGAGAACATCACATAGAGCATGTTTTTCACTAGGAGACTAATTTCCCATGTGTAGAGAAGGTACAGTAAAGATTTCATGCTTTTATTTCAGTTAATAAAAAAATATACAAACCTTTTAAAGTGTCACATGTTCAAAAATAACCATATATATATATATATATATATATATACAAATTCAGAATGGTTCCCTGAGACAATTATATGTTAAACACAGACCGTGCATGGAACAAGGAACTCTTCTGGGAAAATTAAATCCACTATAGTCCGAATAAGTAATGGTAACTGACAAATACCATAGTTTTTCTTTTTCATGATTTTAGCCCGACGTGGGCAACGGGTCTCTCGCAAAGAGATCCCATAAATATAGCTTCCCTCACCAGCTATCTGCAAAGCAGACAGGATCCAGCTTTGGGACATGGATCTAGGGTTTAAAGCAAGCCTAGATCCCTACATTCAGAACCTCTATATAAGTAAAAGACTCGTTGCATTCACGTCGGGTTGAATAAATCAAAGAAAAAGGGGGTAACTATTGTATTTTTAGCCAAAAAAAAAAACCAAAACTTAAACCTCAACCGGGACATTGAGCGTCCACTTTTCAAGGCACGTAACACGTCCGTTTAATATACACAAATTCAGAATGGTTCCCTGAGACAATTATATGTTAAACACAGACCGTGCATGGAACAAGGAACTCTTCTGGGAAATTTGTCAGTTACCATTACTTATTCGGACTATAGTGGATTTAATTTTCCCAGAAGAGTTCCTTGTTCCATGCACGGTCTGTGTTTAACATATAATTGTCTCAGGGAACCATTCTGAATTTGTGTATATTAAACGGACGTGTTACGTGCCTTGAAAAGTGGACGCTCAATGTCCCGGTTGAGGTTTAAGTTTTGGTTGTTTTTTTTTGGCTAAAAATACAATAGTTACCCCCTTTTTCTTTGATTTATTCAACCCGACGTGAATGCAACGAGTCTTTTACTTATATAGAGGTTCTGAATGTAGGGATCTAGGCTTGCTTTAAACCCTAGATTCATGTCCCAAAGCTGGATCCTGTCTGCTTTGCAGATAGCTGGTGAGGGAAGCTATATTTATGGGATCTCTTTGCGAGAGACCCGTTGCCCACGTCGGGCTAAAATCATGAAAAAGAAAAACTATGGTATTTGTCAGTTACCATTACTTATTCGGACTATAGTGGATTTAATTTTCCCAGAAGAGTTCCTTGTTCCATGCACGATCTGTGTTTAACATATATATATATATATATTAATATATATATATATATAGTGGGAAGAGCAAGACGAAACGCTATTAAGTTTTTTTTAAGTTATAAGCTTTAAGTTTCTAAGTTCCATTTTCTGTTTATGGAGAGGGCTACGTTGTGGCGAATGTCGTAAGATCATCTCCCGTTCATCAGCGAAGTTTCGCGACATTGGGTCTGAGTAGTAGCTGGATGGGATCATTACTACAGAACTTCTATGTATGTTGATTGTTATATGTTCATCAGCACTGAAATAGTCATTCCTGAACGTTGAAATAAAATCAATGAGTTCCATCTCTCTCTCTCTCTCTCTCTCTCTCTCTCTCTATATATATATATATATAATATATATATATAAAACGCGTAAGAATAAGTATAATTAAAAATGAACAGTAATAAATACAAACAACAATAAATAAACATATAAAGAGAACAGTCAAAGAAATGCAAGAATTAAACAGAATTCTTAGCATCTTTTCCAATCTCCTGTATAGTGTAGCTGGCAAATCATTGTCTTCTCACCAAATGAACCTTGGTTCAGGTCCACTTAGAGTCAAGAATTTCAGTTGGTTTGCAAATTTATGAGCAGTATGTATGCGTACATACGTGTGTGTGTGTGTGAGTAATTTGAAAATGTAATTCTGTTTAAGCGTGAGCTGACAGTCTGTGTTTGTCTTTCTATGACTTCGAAGTCACGTGAATCATAATGCTATTAAAGTATCATAAATCTTATGATGTAATATTCCATTCTTACACTTTCCTTTGCAGAGAGTGATCATGTACTCTTTCTTACGCACGTTCGCCATCTTCAAATATGAAATAATAAAAAAAATAAATAAATAAAGGAAATAAACAAATATTCATCCTTACGTATGTGATGCCTCTAAAGAGAAAAAGTTTCGGTTGCCATAACAACCATCAGGGAGTGAAGGACATGAGGGTAGAAAGAAGAAGATCGGCTTGTAATATTACATCATTAAAACGTTGAGAACCTCCACCCTTTTAAACATTGCAATGTTACAAAGGAATAGTGGGATTCATCCACGATATGAGTTTGCAGTTGGAACTGTGGTCACGTTCAACCAGTTTATACAATATATATATACTATATAAACTAATAGGCTGGTTCATCTGGGATTGTCCTGAGCCAGGTGTCTAATCTTCTTTTGAAGAAGTCCACATGCATGAACACCGGTCTATTTCTTATCTCTTTTAGTAACTAAGTGGTTGAATAACGTTGATCCTCCGTCGACAAAGCTATTTTCCATCAGTGTTGAGGATGTTCCTTGTCTAGCAGTTGGTTGGGAATACCGTACACTCTACCTTTCCTATTGTTATATGGTTCAGTTTGAGGTTTGGTACTAGTTTTTCTTTTATTTTTCCATGTGTAAATTATAGTGTACCTCTCTCTTCTTTCCAGCGAATATAGATTTTATTTTTATTTAATCTTTCCCAATATATTTAGTTCTTTGCTTTCAGTGATTTTGGTTGGGAATTTTCTCTGAACTCCTTTTAATTGCTTAATTTCTTCTTTTTGTAGGGGGGGACGTTAAAACCAATGTTCTAATGTTGGTATGATCAGTGTTTTCAGCAAACAATCATTACTTTCTTGTTCCCTGTTTTAGGGGTTCATTTATTCTTTTTACTTTGCTGATTGCTATCTTAAGGTGTGTCTCAAATTTTGCATCGTCGGTCATTATCGTGACCGGACAGCTCATACCAGGACAACACATACCCGGACAACTCAGACCCGGACAACTCATACCTAGGACAACTCATACCTAGGACAACTCATACTCTCTTCAACAATTACCACCCCAATGTTGATCTTTTCATCTATATCCACCCCGAAAGTTTAAACTCTGCAAATTAACCAAAATAAGATAAGAAAACAATAACAACAAATTTATTATTTATTGCAAACATATAATAAATAGAGAACCATTATTTACATAAGATAAAATTTGAATGCCCGGTTAGGTCAACTGTACGCCCTTGACGATTGGTTAGGTTTAGTCGTGATGTTTTCGTTAGTTTTAACGAAAATATCACGACTAAACCTAACCAATCGTCAAGGCGTACAGTTGACCTAACTGGGCATTCAATGAACCCAATGGTTCCCTGAGTTTTTTATGATACACACAGACCGTGCATGGAACAAGGAACTCTTCTGGGATAATTAAATCCACTATAGTCCGAATAAGTAATGGTAAATGACAAATACCATAGTTTTTCTTTTTCATGATGCAAGCCCGACGTGGGCAACGGGTCTCTCGCAAAGAGGTCCCATAAATATAGCTTCCCTCACCAGTTATCTGCAAAGCAGACAGGATCCAGCTTTGGGACATGGATCTAGGGTTTAAAGCAGCCTAGCCCCACTACATTTAGAACCTCAATATAAGTAAAAGACTCGTTGCCCCTTTTTCTTTGATTTATTCAATCCGACGTGAATGCAACGAGTCTTTTACTTATATTGAGGTTCTAAATGTAGTGGGGCTAGGCTGCTTTAAACCCTAGATCCATGTCCCAAAGCTGGATCCTGTCTGCTTTGCAGATAGCTGGTGAGGGAAGCTATATCTATGGGACCTCTTTGCGAGAGACCCGTTGCCCACGTCGGGCTTGCATCATGAAAAAGAAAAACTATGGTATTTGTCATTTACCATTAGTTATTCAGACTATAGTGGATTTAATTATCCCAGAAGAGTTCCTTGTTCCATGCACGGTCTGTGTGTATCATATATATATATATATATACAGTATATATATATATATATATATATATATATATATATATATATATATATATACTGTATATAACTTGCATGAATTTTAAATGTTTAAATTTAATTTTTAATTTTACAAAATAAATGTTTTCATTTCAAAATGTTTTCATTAATAACTTGCATGAATTCTAAATGTTTAAATTTAATTTTTAATTTTACAAAATAAATGTTTTCATTAATTTTTCATTTTTTTTTCTGGTCCTATGTATGAGTTGTCCTAGGTATGAGTTGTCCTAGGTATGAGTTGTCCGGGTATGAGTTGTCTGGGTATGAGTTGTCCTGGTATGAGCTGTCCTGGTATGAATTGTCCTAGAACCGGTCATTATAACGACTAAACCTTTATTTTTCAGTTTCTCTAAATAGCTTGTCTATCTGAGGTATAATAATTCATAGACTTTCGTTCCTCGTTTTGTCCGTGTCATCTATATATATATATATGAGGAGACTGTAAACACTAATCGACCTTGGAAGTACTGCAGTGGGGCGGGGCGTAAGGAAGGAGACACGAAGTGCTGCAACTCCCGTTTCTCTTGTTACTGTCCTCATTAGCCGATCTTTCACAGTGATTAACAATTATTTATACGGTAATTGTGTAACATTACAATGGCTGATTATTAAAAATAAAAAATAATTCTTATACAGGATAAGAGTTAACGGATACAATGGTGTTAAAGGCTTGTAACTGAGGTAATGACAATACGGCACTGGTACAGTAATAAAATAGGTAAGTAATAACTGAAGTAATAACAGTACGGTTTTTTAATTCTTTACATTAGACTGTATTGAGCACGTCTTTTTACTTCCGGGAAGCTCGGGAAAGTGCAGGTAACAAACATTTGCGAAGCTGAGCATCTCGGGGGTAATTATGTATGAGTCTAAAAGACCTGTTGTACAGCAAAATTAGGGTTCTGCCAGAACCTTTTTTATAATTCACCCAGAGTTGTTGACCGTATATATTTCTGCAGAAAGTACAAAAGAGAGTGTCTTTAGCTTCATTTGTACAGAACCGAAGTTCCTTATAGTCATATTCAGTTTAGCACAAAGGCTTCAAGATTGTTTTCTTATATCTGGGTCATCACTCAAGGAGCTGGTAATAGTTTGACCCAAATACTTAAACTCTTGTACTTCCTCAATTACTTCACCTCTCATTTTAAACCTAATATCAGCTGGCTGATTACAGCGTTTAGGATGGAAGTGCATAACCTTAGTTTTTGTAACGTCAAAAAGAATATCATGTTTCTGCGAATACACTTCGCGGACTTTTAGTAGCCGATCCAGACCTTTAACAGAGGGATTTATTAACACCATATCATCGGCACAAACTAAGTTACTTATCCTTTTGTTATCTATTCAACATCCAACTATTGCCTCATTAAGTGAAGCAATTAGTCCATCAATATACACATTAAACAGCATAGGAGAGAGCAAGGAACCTTGCCTCACCCCGCAAGAGGAACCAAAACATTCGGATAGTACATTGTCCCACCTAACAGTAAAAGATTGGTGGGAATACCAAAATTTCAATAAATTTAATATGTACATGGAAACTTTCCTGTCTTCTATTTTTTATAAATAAGAGAGTGTGGTTCACTCTATTATATGCCTTACTTATATCTAGGAAACAGCTATAAATAGTTGAATTACTGTTAGTGTATTTAGATATAATTTCCTTAAGTACATAGATGCACAGACCAGTTGAGTGGGACATTTTAAAACCAAACTGATTAGATGTCCATAAGTAATCATTTAATCGATGTAACAAGAGATTAGTAGTTCCGAGAAGCAGGAGGCGACAGCAATAGGCCTGTAATTATTGCTGGATAGAATGTCTCCATACTTATTTTTGACCAGGGGCAAGATATATATATACCCTCATGAACTCTGCAGGGATATAGCTATGAGTAAGCATGGCTGAGAAGAGCAATGATATATGCAGACATACCATGTCAGTGGCATATTTTAAGTGCTCATTCGATAGGTCATCTACCATGACGCAGAACCAGTCTTTAACGCTTTAACCCTTTCACTCACTGGGTAGACAATTGTGTAGCTGAAAAATAAACCATATTGATTCTTATATAACCACACATAAAGGCAAATTTCTTTTTTACCCTATGTCATAATTCGTGAGTGAAAGGGTTAATTAACCTTTTTACTTCAGGAACTGATATCAAAGTATTTTCCCTTGTCCCTCTCAGTTTATCTTAAGATTATCCCTACTCACACTATTAAGAATGTTTGAGAAGTGGTTTTTCCACAGCTTTGCAATTTTATCCTCCCCCGACACCCCATCGATTGTCGGAGGGAGGGCACTTTTGACAACCGTTTGAATCTTAACAAATTTCCAAAATTTGTTATTATAGTTATTTATGTGAGCTTCACAGGCTTTTGATGCTCGAATAGAATCTTCTTTCTGTTTACATCGCCTTATGGCCGCCTTATACTGACCCCTATTTCTACACATATTCATGTATACTGTATCTGGGTGTACCATGTAAGCACCACAAATCGGAGGCGTCTTTCGATTCTCTCTTCACGGGGCAATAAAATCATTCCATCCAGGAATAATCTTAGTATGATAGTTGTAAGATTTAATCAGGAGTGTTCCTGCTTCTCTTAACAGGGATACTATCGTATTATAATACCTATCAATGAGTTTACAGTGAGAATCATTTGAGCAAGGATTACTCTAAATTATTTATTAAAGATGAGCTGTCTGTCTGTATGTCTGTCTGTCTCTCTGTCTCTCTCTCCCTCTCTCTCTTGTATATATATAAATATATATATATATATATATATATATAATATATATATATATATATATATATATATATTGTAGTGCCCAACCCGTTTATTTATTTATGGTATTGGACACCCTTTTAATTACGTTAATTCACTCCTCTGACACCCTTTAAGTTGGGCGTACCCCTTTAATTCTATTTCCAATTAGTTCTTATTTTCGTCCAGAATGACTCGGCCTATCCAGACGGATGGCCCTTTAAATTGATAGGCTAGGTTCCTTCGGCTTTCCAGAAGCCTACTTTGAATGTTAATTCACCTCAGCTAACAAGAGAGGCCTATTGCAAGGTATCTAAAACAATACACGCCCTCTTATAAATTTTATTAAATGTTACTCGAAACAGTACATGCATTCAATAATTTATTCTGAAGTAAATTTATCCATTTCCATACAATACAATCCAATCTTAACTTCAAAGACAAAGGTCACAGTTATATGAATTTAAATCGTTAAATTTACCAATTTTCCGTAAAATACAATTCAATTACAAATCCAAAGAAAAAGTTAACAGTTACCTGAATTTAAATAATTTACATATAGAGGGGCTTTATATTTTAGTGCAACAAAACAAATAACGAGAAATGAAGTGGTCGGAATTGACCATGATATTTGAGGAATTATTCTACTTACTACTGCAGATGACAAAATTGCTCTCAATTGTGCTGCGTACGGACCGCAGATTTACGGCCGCCCAAAATTTTCAACACGACCATCTACCAAATAACGGGACTTACTTCCGAACCCAAATTGACGGATTCACGAACTAGGGGCCCAGACGTACCCCGTTTAGCATTTAATTGGAGCCAAATTAAATTAATGGAAAGTTCACAGAACTCTTGGTCCGTTGGTTAACATTAATTAAGATACAATCAAGTTCTCGGTTAAGGTCGCTAACAATAAAATTCTTATGCACCAGTTTCCGCGTAAACGAATAACATGCACTACAAGTTCTTAATTTCAATTTAGTGACAATTTATACTTTCAGTTTTAAAAATTTCTTACACCACTAGTCTGACGAATTATTTGAGCCACTGCTAACGTTCGGAGGAGCGTCTACAACTGATTTGGCTCCCAAAGTTCCACCTCAGAATTACAAAAGCTCCTCCCTGTGGGGTCTAAAAGGCCTATCAAAACCAGTTTCATTACATGACATCATTCGTACAAAATTACTGATCTCCTATTGGCTCTAATCTCAACTTTGTTAAATTCTACGCTCCGCCTTTCTTAACGAAATTTTTAATTTAAAATTTGAAAATTTAAATTAAAATTTTAAAATTTAAAACAAAACTTTTAAATTTCGCTCGAGGGTTTACCTCACGCTAGACCACTATAAACAAAAGTGACAGCTTACAAGGTTTCAAATGGAAACAGACTCTTAAGTTATAACTGCCCTTTGATTCCTACCATAAATCTACCCCAGACTGTCAAACGATAAGTTCTCTTCTCCGATTACAGCCTTCGTTTCTTCTAAGGCGTCGGCATCCTTTACTTTGGTCAGTGTTCATTTAAAAGAGTTAAATTTTCACGCGAAATTAAATCGATTTCAAAATCCCTCCTATGAGAAACTGAATTAAAATAGAACAAACATGAAGCAATTTGAAACACACTAATTCATTCGTTCATGAATATTTAGAAATCAAAACCCCTTGCTTTTAAAGATGTACACAACGAAATCTTAAACTAAAATTTCTGCATCTATTCTACAAAAGATTCGGCCTGTCAATTTGAGGGTTACATCCCTCCCCTCCTTTAATTTTGCACTCCGATGCAAACTTTCTTGAATAGGGTCGGATATCATCACTTTACTCACAATTTTACCCACAAATTTACTCCTAAATTTTCACAAAAATTTTCATTTACTTGTCCCCTTTATTGGGACACTAACACTGACCCATTTTATTTGTCCCCTTTATTGGGACACTAACACTGACACATTTAGTTTTAGTCATCCTCGGGTTCTTCGTAGTGTACTCGAGTCGGGGCCAAGAGCATACGGACGCTCGAACGGTGGCCCTGTGAAAGCAGCCTGTCTGCTTTCTCCGGGGGACCCTATTCCCATAAGGTCCCGCGAGGAGGTAGTTCGGAAGCACCTGGCGGCTCCTGCCCGCCACTCGGTCCTGCCAGGGGGCAGGAGGTGCACTCCGGTTCACCTCCACGGGTCGATGTTCCTCCGTTCCCTGTGCGAAGCTCTCGGGGAGGAAGTAGCTCGGAGGCGCCCGGCGGATCCCATTCCGCCACTCGGTCCTGCCAGCGGGCAAGAAGCGCACTCCGGTTCACTTCCCCTTGTTGATGTTTCTCCGGTGTCGAGGGCGGAGCTCCAGAGAGGAGGGGCGGTGGCCCTTCCCCCATCTCATCCCCTGCGCCGTCAGCCCCGCCTTGTCGCTCGACGTCCCAGGGGCCTCGATGCTGCGGCGGATGCGGTCTCGATGGATCACTATCTGATGTCCAGTGATCATGTGACGCAGGAGATAAGTGACTGGAGTCTTCTGTTCGATGATGATGTATGGACCCTCGTACCGGGGCTCCAACTTGCCTCTACCCGGTCGTGGGTAATCAATGTACACCAAGCCATGGGGCGCCTTCTCTTCGAACGGCTTCAATTCCTTGATTCCGTTAGCCTTCTCGTATCTCCGCATGAACTCTTCCACTCGGCGGTAGATTTCGCTCAGACTCCTTTCGGTCTTCGGCGTATTCCTCGGGGTTGTACGGGCTCACGCACGCCTCCTGTGGCATGCGAAATAGCTTTGAAGGTACGTTGGGGGTTCGCCCGTACATCAAGAAGAATGGAGAATATCCCGTGGCTCGATGCACTCGGATGTTCCGGGACAATTCCACGGTCTCGTCCAGTTTCTTCACAAAGTATGCGGAGTTTGATGCAACTCTTATTCAGACGTTCGATCTTCCCGTTGCTTTGGGGATGGTATGCGGCGGTCCGTTGGTGTTGTACTTCCCAAACCCTGAAGAGCTCCTGCAAGGTAGAGTTCCAGAACTCTTTGCCTTGCTCGGATACTACTGCTGAAGGGGCGCCCAGTTTGCACAGTATCAAACGATGGAACTTGTCCGCCACCTCCCGGGCCGTCTTGTCCTTTATTGCTGCCAGGATGGTTTGAACACACCTGGCCAAAATAAAGGTCCCGTAGGATTTCTGTAGTCCCTATAGCTCCCGGATGAACGCTCCCGACGTCAGTGTGGGCTTTCCAAATGAGCTGCTCTCTCAACTTTTTAGGAACTACGATGACCTCTCTTCCGTTCGCATCGATGTAAACCAGCAGGTTCCTCACTAGTTTGACTCTCGACGGCTGGATGGGCTTGGTTACAGGCCAGCTGAAAGCCTTTCCTTCTTCGATGGCTGTTCGAATTGCCGCTATTTCAACGTCCTTCTGCTGTTGTGTGCCGATTACCTTGCGATCAATGATCGCTTTTTTCGGATATTGCGTTCACAAACTCCTTCGTCCCTCCAGGCGGGCGGGACAACCAAATCGGCCACTCTGTTGAGTTTGCCTTTCACGTACTCGATGAGAACGTCGTAGTCTTTCAATGTCATAACCGAACGCTCTAGTCTTCCATTGGGCTCTCGGTGTCCTTCCCTCAGAAGCCACTTCAACGGCTTATGGTCAGAACGGACGATGACTCTCTGCCCAAATATAACATTGCTTCAATTCCTTTTTGTTGGTTGGCCTCTGGGAGTTTTTGATGGCCTCTTCTTTGGATTGCTGTGGCTTCACCCCGTTCCTGGTGACCACATGGCCTAAATACCCCACCTGGGACTGTAATAACTGACATTTTTCCAACTTTACCTTTAAGTTGGCGGTGCGTAGGCTATCCAAGGCTCGTCGTACCCTCTCGTCATGTCCTTCTAAAGACCTTCCAAGGACAATGAGGTCATCTAAGTAAATCTGTACTTCCTTGTCCAGTTGCTTCGGCAAAATAAAATTCATTACTCTTTGGAACACTGGTGGCCTATTGGACAACCCAAACGGGACCACCCTGAACTCGAAATGACCGCTTCCCGTGGAGAAGGCAGTTTTCGAGATGCTATCGTCGTGAATGGCCAACTGCCAATATCCCGAGCGTAAATCCCTGCTCGAGAAGTAATGAGTCCCGTGCAACTTGGCCAAGGTTTCATCAATGATGGGTACTTAATATTTGTCCTTGCTGCCATTGACGTCCCAAGGTCTATAGTCTACACAAAGCCTCAGGGCCCTACGCTTCTTTTCTTCAATCGCTTCCCCTTTGGACTCCTGTGGTCACTCTTCGTTCCTAGTGATCACGTGGTCCTGGTACTCTACCTGTGACGGTAGTAGTTAATCTTTTCTTTCCCTCGTCGGTCTTCTTCCCTTTGAGAGCGACGGACATCGGTGAACATGCGTCTTGAGGTGTTTTCAATCTCTTCTTAGTCACTTGTGGAAATTTGACTCTTTCTCACCGTGACACTTGTTCCATTTTTTCTTTTCGGGCGAGGAATCAAACGGCTGTTCCGACTAACCTCCCCGTTCTCGTTGCCTCAACCACCATGCCGATGTCATCTTATCTTCAAGGTAATACTCTTCAGTCGTCACCTTTATTTCTCAAGAGTAACTTTACCGCCTCCTTGGAAAGGGTTAACTTCCCGTTGAGATTTCCGCTCTGTGATACTTGCAAACCACGCTGAGCCTCACTGCACATTCATTGCAGCGTAGAGTAGACGTCCAGGGGAAACCATACCCCAAATTTTCTTCTCCGTCTATTCCCTTTTCATTTAACTTCCCTTTGGGATTCTGCTCGACAACTTCTCCAAGTATCCTCGAGCCTCACCGCATATCCCATGCAGCGGAGAATAGACGTCCAGGGGAACCCATATCCCCATTTTTCACGATTACCAATGGAAACGACCAGGGGGAACGGCTATGCTGTATCACTCCTTGATCCAGCATTTCTGCTATTTGTCGCTTTACCTCCTCCTCGTGTGTAATAGGTACCCTGTAGGGTCGCCTAAAGATGGGAGGATGATCCTGGGTTTCCAACTTCATTGGCATCAGGTTATTATAACCCAATGGCTCGCCATCCAGTGAGAAGACATCTGAATAATCCCTTAGCCACTCTTCGACGATTTTCCTTTCTTTGTCGGAAAAGGATTTCCAACCAAGGACATAGGACTTGAGGCGTGTCACTCGTTCTTCGAAGTCCTTCTTCGATGCTTGACTTCCTTTCACCGTGACATTCGTTCCAATTTGGGGTGAGCGTCGACCGGCCGTGTCGACTACCCTCCCTATTAGCTCTGCCTCCGTCACTATGCCCACGACGTCTCCTTTTTCGCCAAGGTATTCTTCGTCATCCTGATTGATCATCAGTAACCTTATCTTCCTCTGTGGGATCCTGCTCGGTAACATTTTTAAGTTTCCCCGAGCTTCACTGCACATCCCGTGCAGCGGAGAATAGACGTCCAAGGGAACTACGTCCCCGGGTTTCTCTGACTTCTCGCGTCAGAATCACGGCGGCCACCTTTTTTTTCGTGCGGGATTGCCTCTACCAGAGTCACCCTCGCACTTTACTGTCTACTCCCTTTACTTGGATGGTTACTGTTTCATTCAGTGACTGTCCTCTTCCGGTGGTCACCTGGGCTTCGTACCTTTGTTTCGTCTTCATATCCTCCGAAACAACACGCCTATAGTCAAGTCTTGCTGAGCCTCTGGAATTATACAGACACAAAAGAATTCTTCAACCCCCCTTCCCATAGTCAAACTTACTTCTACTCCCTTACATGAATGGGCGGGGCCGGTGCAACTGTGTACTGAGAAGTTGGCAACTGTCCAAAGAAGGCTCCCGATGTTCTTGTGCATAGCTTATGTCAATGTGACGGAAGCTCCACCATCGACTAGCGCGGTGGAAGCTTGTTGACGACGAATACTGGTAGGGTGATCAGTCCTAGCCGACGACTCGCCGCTACTTCCTCTGAAGCTATTCGGGAGGCTTCCCTTCCAATCCTGCGAAGGTTTGCTCGAGGGCACGCCTCTTCCCAATTTCGCATTTGCTGACAAATCTTGCACTGGCTCCGGCCACTTTCTTCCATTGTTTCCTCTTTGGAGTCTCTGTCTTCATTTGACTTGGTTTGTTTTCTCTTCTGGTTTCTCATGGGGTTGTAGTCACATTCTTGAGTTGTGTTATTCCTCCTGTGACCAGTGTCACAGTTCTTCCTTCTGGGCTCTCCTCTCTTGCTGGACTTGTCTCCGTCGTTCACCTCCACATCCTTGATGTTGTCCTCCTTCGTGGCTGTTCTTTCTTCTGGATGTTGTGAGTTGTAGTCCCAGGATGTGGGAGGATTTTGCAGTTTCTAGTCTTCGGCTTCTGTCATGTGGCGTTTCTTCTCTTAGGACCTCTTCATCTCTTAGTCCTAAGCTTGGGTTGTTTACCGAAAACTGGGTTGATTCCATCCAATAGTCCCGAAAGGATGTTCCTTTGATGCAATTACAAGCATACTCCGGCATAACGGTCTTCAACGCGTCCTTAGGTATGCCCACTTTAATATGTCTCCTTATGGGATTAACCTGAACCAAGGCATTACCTGAACTTAATAATCTTGGGGCAATTGGGTTGACTGTCTCACCTTTTTCCTTCCTGACGGCGTTTGGGCTGGTTCCTGGGTTCTCTTGTGCCCGTTCGCCCATAAACTTCGGCGAACTTCCTTCCAATGTGTGTCCAAAAGTCGTTTGCTCAGGACCCCTTACTGCCTGTTCACGTTGCAAAGGTAAGCTAGTACTCTTTAATACCTGTACGACGGTTTCTATATTCTTCTGCCGGTCTTCGTCGGTGCGGTGTTTCTCGTCTCTTGTGGTGTGTGCACTTCTGCAAGGGTTCTTTGGGATGTCTTCTGGGTTCTCTGGTCTCCACCCAACCCTTTCTTGCCTCGAAAGTTCTTCTGTAACGGGAGGAACTAGAGAGATTCTTCGGGGACGAACCCCCGACCTTCGGTTGTCCCAATACTCCATCGCGGAGTATCATTACAAGGTCTTCCAGTTTCGACCTCTTCGTTTATTTCTTCTCTAATTCCTTGCATTCCTTGAGTAACCGAATAATGTTGGCCAAATTTATCCTTTTTAAATTTTCCAAACTTTCTGTACTTATTTCGTTTAAGTTCGTTGGTTCGGTATCACTCATGTCACTTGTACTTTCTCCTTCATTCGTTATTTCCACGCTCTTTACCGACATCGCGAAGTTTCTTTGTTTATTTATCTTTATTTTAAAACCGTTTCCACTGTTAGCGACACTTTTTACTGTTCCCAATTATTTTACCGAATTACTGTTGCAAATACTTTCTACGTTCGTGCTTTACTGTCACGAAAATTTATTTTAACAACAAGTTACACTTGCGATAAATACCTTGCAATAGGATCCCACTTCTGACACCATTTATGTAGTGCCCAACCCGTTTATTTATTTATGGTACTGGACACCCTTTTAATTACGTTAATTCACTCCTCTGACACCCTTTAAGTTGGGCGTACCCGTAATTCTATTTCCAATTAGTTCTTATTTTCGTCCAGATGACTCGGCCTATCCAACGGATGGCCCTTTAAATTGATAGGCTAGGTTCCTTCGGCTTTCCAGAAGCCTACTTTGAACGTTAATTCACCTCAGCTAACAAGAGAGGCCTATTGCAAGGTATCAAAACAATACACGCCCTCTTATAAATTTTATTAAATGTTACTCGAAACAGTACATGCATTTAATAATTTATTCTGAAGTAAATTTATCATTTCCATACAATACAATCCAATCTTAACTTCAAAGACAAAGGTCACAGTTATATGAATTTAAATCGTTAAATTTACCAATTTTCCGTAAAATACAATTCAATTAAATCCAAAGAAAAAGTTAACAGTTATCTGAATTTAAATAATTTATATAGAGGGGCTTTATATTTTAGTGCAACAAAACAAATAACGAGAAATGAAGTGGTCGGAATTGACCATGATATTTGAGGAATTATTCTACTTACTACTGCAGATGACAAAATTGCTCTCAATTGTGCTGCGTACGGACCGCAGATTTACGGCCCGCCCAAAATTTTCAACACGACCATCTACCAAATAACGGGACTTACTTCCGAACCCAAATTGACGGATTCACGAACTAGGGGCCCAGACGTACCCCGTTTAGCATTTAATTGGAGCCAAATTAAATTAATGGAAAGTTCACAGAACTCTTGGTCCGTTGGTTAACATTAATTAAGATACAATCAAGTTCTCGGTTAAGGTCGCTAACAATAAAATTCTTATGCACCAGTTTCCGCGTAAACGAATAACATGCACTACAAGTTCTTAATTTCAATTTAGTGACAATTTATACTTTCAGTTTTAAAATTTTCTTACACCACTAGTTTGACGAATTATTTGAGTCACTGCTAACGTTCGGAGGAGCGTCTACAACTGATTTGGCTCCCAAAGTTCCACCTCAGAATTACAAAAGCTCCTCCCTTTGGGGTCTAAAAGGCCTATCAAAACCAGTTTCATTACATGACATCATTCGTACAAAATTACTGATCTCCTATTGGCTCTAATCTCAACTTTGTTAAATTCTACGCTCCGCCTTTCTTAACGAAATTTTTAATTTAAAATTTGAAAATTTAAATTAAAATTTTAAAATTTAAAACAAAACTTTTAAATTTCGCTCGAGGGTTTACCTCACGCTAGACCACTATAAACAAAAGTGACAGCTTACAAGGTTTCAAATGGAAACAGACTCTTAAGTTATAACTGCCCTTTGATTCCTACCATAAATCTACTCCAGACTGTCAAACGATAAGTTCTCTTCTCCGATTACACAGTCAGCCTTCGTTTCTTCTCAGGCGTCGGCATCCTTTACTTTGGTCGGTGTTCATTTAAAAGAGTTAAATTTTCACGCGAAATTAAATCGATTTCAAAATCCCTCCTATGAGAAACTGAATTAAAATAGAACAAACGCGAAGCAATTTGAAACACACTAATTCATTCGTTCATGAATATTTAGAAATCAAAACCCCTTGCTTTTAAAGATGTACACAACGAAATCTTAAACTAAAATTTCTGCATCTATTCTACAAAAGATTTCGGCCTGTCAATTTGAGGGTTACAACAATATATATATATATATATATATAATGCAAACCCACAAAAAAAAAGAAAAATGATTCCAAGGCGTTTTGTGTATTCAGAAGTACACCTCGTCAGGGAATTCCCTGACGAGGTGTACTTCTGAATACACGAAAAGCCTTGGAACCATTTTTCTTTTTCCTTGTGGGTTTGCATCATTCATTCATTTCACGTGTTTAATTGTGAAATTCATCCCATATATATATATATATATATATATATATATATATATATATATATATAGAGAGAGAGAGAGAGAGAGAGAGAGAGAGAGAGAGAGAGAGGTTGTTTTTAAAGAAGGAACATATGAACCTGCTTGGCTTTATAATGAGCCAAGGTAGCTCAGGAAAGTTTGATTTATTTCTAAAGTGGACATATCCCAAAACTGAGATAGCCTCCTCTCTCCGAAATGGCGAACAAAGACTCTGTTGACACTATAATTCATCTTTCTGGGGGGAGGAGGGAAGAATTCAAAACCCCCATACGCTGACAGATGCACATAAGAAGCAGGGCTGAGGTGAATGATCCAAAAGTTATCTTAAAAAATTCTAAAACAGAGGACACTTAAAATCTTATAACAGAAAAAGCTCACCAAACGTGGAAGTAAAACTTTGCTTAGTTACCCCCTTGCAAGAAAGGCGTGTCTTTGATGTATCCATTAAACAGAGTGACATGGATAATGTGTTTTTCTCTTATAAACCATTCGGCGGAAGGAAGGTCAGACGCTCACTTTTTGCCCATTTCTATTTATAACGTTTGATTCATTCACATAATTCTTGCTCATGCACATTTATTACAGACTTGGGGACTTGGGGTAGATAGCATCAGTAGGGATGGGCTATAACGACATGCGACATGATATATATATATATATATATATATATATATATATATATATATATATATATATATATATATATATACAGGGTGTCCCGTAAGTCTGGAACCATAGGGCAAAATGATAAAAACGGCAATAAAAACGCCGAAGAGACTTTTGGGGACTGTTTGTGAAATGAGCGAGGATGGTAGCGGCTGTGTCATCGTCGGTGGATGTCCTCGGAGGTCCACTGCGTGGTTTATCTCCTATGGATCCCGTTTCCCTGAACTTTGCTACAAGTTTGCCGACACAGATGTGTGTTATCGGCGCGCGGTCCGAATGCAATCTGTTAAATTCCTCAGCGACCTCCCTCTGACTCCGATTTCCTACGAGCAGAATTACCTGGATGCGTTCTTCCTTACTCAAAGACATCATGGGCACTTGCATAAACGGAAAAACATGAATTACTTATTTTACCCTATGGTTCCAGACTTATGGGACACTCTGTATATACAGTATACTGTATATTATATATATATATATATATATATATATATATATATATATATATATAATATATAATATTTAGGAGAAATCCAATGACAAGGAGAAATGTAAATGCCATGAAAAGTCTTCTTTAATGCGCAACGTTTCGAGCAATACGCTCATCTTCAGGCTGTTTAATAACAATGTGAAATTAAAATCAATATTGAATGAAAAACAAAACAGAAAATTTCTATAACATATTCGTAAAGACAAATTTTAAAAGACTGAGAAAAGAGGGTTAAATTCGAAGTTATACAGATTTACATATAAAAATTAAGAAGCTATTTTTAACTACATATAGTAAATGTGAAATTAATACACTGTTCGCTCTCTCAGGGCTAGATTTCATTCGCATATGGGAATAAGTGGCCGAACAGGTAAAATTTTAAAAACTAAAGAAGCCTCGAGTATTCGTGAACACAGCATTAAATGTCAAATCGATGTCACTTTAGACAATTTTAAAATTCTTGGTTGTAATACTTGTCCCAACTCACTAAGAATTTTAGAATCGCTTTTCATTAAAGCATTGTCCCCTAGTCTGAATGTTGACTCATCAGCCGTCCCTCTCAATTTGCTATGATCCCTCCTCCTTCCCCAATTCCTTATAATCCCTCCTTCCCCAATCGCCCTCGCCAACTTTTGTGTTTCCCGTTCTTGTTTCTGTTCAAATTAGTCAGCCTCGGATACTGCAGTGAAAGGTAGCTAGTTCCATTATTCCAGTGTACTATTGTTAATTTTTCCAGTGTATTAATTTCACATTTACTATATGTAGTTAAAAATAGCTTCTTAATTTTTATATGAAATCTGTATAACTTCGAATTTAACCCTCTTTTCTCAGTCTTTTAAAATTTGTCTTTACGAATATGTTATAGAAATTTTCTGTTTTGTTTTTCATTCAATATTGATTTTAATTTCACATTGTTATTAAACAGCCTGAAGATGAGCGTATTGCTCGAAACGTTGCGCATTAAAGAAGACTTTTCATGGCATTTACATTTCTCCTTGTCATTGGATTTCTCCTAAATATTAAATTAAAGCTCTGTAGAAGCAACCCGCATGATTATATATATATATATATATATATGTTATTTTTCTCAAACCAGACATGGACAGCTTAATATATTTAGAATTTGTAAGACGTGTATCGATCCAGGGCACTCATGAAACAATGCAACGATTGCCAGGATGCTATCATTTTATATATCAGAGAGGGCGAGAAAGAACCCGGCTCCATTACCGTCGGTAAAAGATATTATGTATTTTCAAACATATCCCCCACCCCCCCCGGTTCTTGTGATACATAATGAAACGTATTTAAAAACGTAAGCACTTAACCGAAATGAGGGAGAATTTCAAAGCATTTCAGAATTGAAGAAAAAACTTCTATATACATGCCTAATTAATTTACACACTTTAATACACGCGCGTGTGTTGTGTATTCCTGCATACTTACACCTTAATCTCGCAAAACGCACACGCAATAACCTTACATTCTGAAGGAAGGTAATTAACTTAACTCCTTTAGATCATTTCCTTTGTCCTAAAGTTGCTCTATAAAGGAAACCAGGAATTGCTTTACCAGCGGCTAATTACCTCTTGCATCGTCAACGTAAAATTGCGCATAATTACCCGGCTTATCGCTTCTTATTTTTTGTTTGTTTACATTTAGATTTATGAAGAAACGCATTCAAAGCCATTTTAATCTAAGAATTTGTTGCAAATTACATATTTCGTTTTGTGTCAATAAAATAATGAAATTTCAATATAGATAGATAGATAGCTAGATAGATAGATAGCTAGCTAGCTAGATAGATAGATAGATAGATAGATAGATAGAATACAGAGGGGCTTTTTTAAATTTTTTAACCTAAAATGATTTTCATTTTCAATTTATTTGTACGTGATTTTATTACATAATATTGAAATTCTCTCTCTCTCTCTCTCTCTCTCTCTCTCTCTCTCTCTCTCTTTGCATATTAATATATTAATTATTTTCAACTTTATTCTTCCAATATTATCTTTTAATTTATTTGTAAATTCGTTACTTTGTTCGTAATTAATTAGTTTGTTGGTTTAGTTAGTTCAATCTGGGATTTTTTAGTATTCGGCAAAGTTTAATCAATTTCAGACCCATTTTTCAAAACCTTCTTTTCTGTGTCATTTTGATGAGGTTTTAATAGGTCCAAGTATGTAAGTGCCTTCATGCATGCACGCACGCACACAGAGACACAGGAATGTGTATGTATATTTATATATATATATGTATATGTTACAGTCAATATGTGTGTGAAACCAGCCATTTCACGTAATGCCTAAAAGCTTCAGGTATTTCGTGTAATTCGATTAAGCGATTAACGACTTCGTGAAAGTTAGGTTAGGTTAAAGTAGTAATGGGTATTACCTATGTTTAAGGATCAAAGGGATAACGCGAAATGGCTGAAATTTTTAGGCATTACGTGAAATAACTGGATTTACACAATGAGTGTAACATATATATATATATATATATATATATATATATATATATATGAATCACCGAATACACATTGCAGCCTTTTTTTTAAAAATGCGCATCAGTTCAATTTATTATTAAAAGTATCGTACATTTTCTTTCTTTTTACTACAACCTCAATTCTGTCTTTCATTTCTCGTTTACGTTACTACGCTTGATCGCATTTCACGATTAATTTATCTTGTTCTGTAGATACTCTATGATCAATTTCGATTTCGTGTCTGAACTGTTTTTATCAGCCGTCCTGTAACTGTGTTATGGTTCACCATAATGTTTCCTGACACTTTACGTAGGTACTCTATTCCGTGGATGCCCGAAATTTTGTCATCCCGAGTTGATTTAGTACATGATAACGTTTTCTTAATGGTTCTTTATCATGTATTAAATCAACTCGGAATGAGAAAATTTCTGGTGTCTATAGTATAGTGTCAGGAAAAGTAAAATGGTGAAGCAGATGACTTCAGAAGGGGCATTTATCAACACAAACACTGTTACAGGACGATTGATAGGAACAGTTGAAGTTTCAGACACGCAGTCGGAAATGATCGTAGAATAGCTAAATTAAGGTAAATTAAGCTTTATACGCAGTTAAATACAGCAGCGTAAAGTTCATTAAAAAAGAAAATTTAATCCTTATAAAAATAGTTTATGACTTGACCTATTGAAGGCCAACATCTTATCGCGTTCTGTGACCCCATCCGATGCACTCGGAGGAGTTTCACCGCCGTTCCCACGAGTCAACATGGGCTACCTGTAGTTTTTGAGTGACTTGACCTACTCCATATGATTTCTCGGCTCAGTACTTCACAATAGTCTGAAAAGAACAAACACAGTGCTGTCGAAAATGTTGAATACATATTACTTTTCGTGATATTTCCCTTTCGGCTCTTTTCCAAAATTGGGACTATTCTTTATATCCAGAAAGTTACATTATTATTATGTGGTTTTGCGTGCTGAGTTCAAAAAAGTTATTATTTGTTTGGAGAAATAAAAAATAAAAAAGTTATAGCAATTTTTATTTATAATATTAGGTCGATATATGTAAAGAATGGTAATAAAAATTGCTGTGTAATTTGAATACTATATATATATGACAGGTATACACTGATGCAAGATAAAAAAACATTTCTTTATCTCGATATCCATTCACCTCTCAGGAATGCTGGTCTTTGATGATGCCAACGTTTTTACTTTTCTCCGCATTATCAGACACTGGCAAAATTTTTTCTTTATCGGTTACCAATGAAAATATGTGGAGAAATTCACAATGTATGTGTTATTCATTTTATATTAGCTGCGCGCGCGGACACACACACACACACACACACACACACACACACACACACGATGAAAGAAAATTTAAAAGTAGATAAAGATAGATAAAGATAGAAAGATAAATCAAAGTAATTAGATTAGTTGCTTAAAAAGGATAAATTAGACAGACAGATCGATAGAGACAAACGACAGGATTACGACATACAGTGTGATCGATTTGATATCCTGTCGACAAGTGTACTGTGAGTTAGATTAAGTTAGGTTAGGTTACAGTTTAAATGAGTTTTTTAGATTGTCAATATTATGGTCTTGTCAGTCCAATGGGTATAGGTCCCAAAGTCTACCATTACTACATCTAATTCAGGACACATACATTCACATAACAAATTCTGAATTAACCTTACCCTGGACCTACCCTAGTGCTACATCTCACAGGGTTTTTCATTATGCTCCACTTAATATGCGTCGAATGAAAACAAAAGACAAACACGTTCAAATTCTTTATTTTGTATTATTTCTAATCAATTGTATATTTTCTATCATTAGTGTATGAACTGTCATTGTATTAATAATATTTGTCATATGGACTATAGTCTGCCAATAAACCTTTTCATTTTCATTTTCATTTTCATTTATGTGTTCTAGAATTTGGAATTTGACCTCTTCATTACCTAAGTATTTATTAGTTACAATTATTTCATAATTTCACCAGTTACTGCTTCTGTTGCACAGGTGATTATTCATTGTACATTTTAACTAACCCAAATTGTAGTAATTAAAAAAAGTAAGAAAAGTATAACCAAATTATAAGTTTAACTTTATTTTAACCTATACATTATTACAGAATCGTTAATCCTGGGGAGTCACAGATTAGTCATCTTTAGGTTAAATCTTTAGTTTTCAGACCACCTGCACCCGTAAAAACAGGAGTATCTACACTAAAACTAATTACAAACACATGTAAAAGGATAATGGATTGGACTGGAATATAATAAATCACAGTGGTGATAAGCCAGGTACGGAAAACTCATTGGAACGTTGAACCTCTATTTACTTGGCAATGGTGCTACGAGATGCTTGCGCCTTGAATAAGTATATGGGCCAAACGTTACTTTGTCAAACAGTGAAGACAACTTTCTACGAATGTGCTTGTAACTCTTATTGTTTGATTTTATCCTTCATGAAGTATGTTTCTCGCATGTTATAGGATGAAAGTTCATTAAGAAACTTAAAATGGAATCATTGTTTGGGTGATAGCAAAGATGCTTTAACATATGAAAAGTATAATGAAACCTTTGTCTTGACATTATTGGGGGATTTCATTTTCTAAATTTCATTAAATTACAATATCATAATTAATTTCAACAAGAACTTCATTGCCTTTTGCATGAATGAATGCATTGTTTTTATTGTAAAACAGGAAAGAATGCGAATCGGCTAATGCTGTGCTAGTTCTTAATGTTTAAAATGCGTTCAGTAATTTCAAATTTTGAAGGTTCATTAAAGATTTGAATATATCATTCTAAACTACTCTATTTTAAAGTTTTAAAGACCTCTCTAGTTATTATTATTATTATTATTATTATTATTATTATTATTATTATAAAGTCGAACTTTAAAAATCAGTGAGGTTTAAAGTTCTCTTTGAGTTGGAAACCATTCCAAAATAACGACAGAAGTAAAACCCTTTTCCATTTACATTTACAAAAATAATCAAAGAGTCTCTAAACAGATAATCTGAATGCTTTTGGGTTCAGGTAAACATCCCTAAACGAATTCACTAGTTAGATACAAAGGGCTTTGTTTCCCGCCCCCCTCCAGAGACTTTTTTTTTTTACTTTTTTCGCTCCTTTTTTTTTACTTTGATTCTTTTATCTGGTTTTTGCTTTAAAAATTCAAGTTAATCTCTCGTTACATTGTCGTTGCAATCTCTCTCTCTCTCTCTCTCTCTCTCTCTCTCTCTCTCTCTCTCTCTCTCTCTCTCTCTCTCTCTGCGTCTACTCGTGTTGTTGAAATTGTATTTATTGACTTCTGCATCGTTTCGTTTTATTTTATTCCTTTCCCCTTATCATCACCCTCTCTTTCATATTGCTTTCCTCATCCATTTTTGCTCCGTTCTTTCATCAATTTTCCCCTTCTCTCTTCTTTCGTACATTTATCACATTTATCTTTACTCTCACTTTACTGTACCCATTCGTGCATTCATCTCGCGCGCGATTTTATTCTTTTCTCCTCTTTTCAAAGTCATTTTTTACCAGCCAATTTTCACCGCTTCTCTCTTCAGCTTCGTCAGATTTGAGATTTTTAAAAGGAGTTTTAGTCGCATACATTTTTCCATTATTTTGATATACTATTCTACAGTTCTTTTTATATTTTATTTATTTGATAATACAACATCATTATTCGTGATTTTATACATACAGTGATATAGTTTTTCTTACATTTCAGCCGTTAATGTCATTACAGAAATTTTGATTTTAAGTGTATATTTTCGTTTTAATCAGGTTGTAACTCTTTAATACTATGACCTACTACTATTCGCGCTAGTAAATTATAGGTATATGCATTACTGAAACTAGTATATTGTAGTGTATTGGTTTTTTTAAAGAAGATAACAATGTCTAATGAGTATCGTGTATTGGTTTTTTAATAAAGGTAATCATATCTAATAAGAATTTAATAATGTTTTGTTTAATAAAGAAGAAAATAATGTTTAATAAGAAATTAATAATAGTTTGTTTGAAATTAAGAATATAAAGTGCTAGTTGGCAACACCTGAAATTGGCCGAGAGAAAGAGTGAAATGCCCAATTCAGTCTTTGGGCGGGATGTGTCCTGGTTAGGTGGTTTTTCGTATTAAAATGTTATTGTTTATTTAAATTATTAATTATGTCTCTCTCCGCGGTTAAGTGTTAATGATAATTCCGCCCTCGCTTTACCCCTTTTGTCTATATTGTTTCGGTAAATAAATAAAAAGTCTGTAAATAGAAATAATAATGAGTAATTATCCCCGGTCCCTTTGCGTTGATCGAAAGATTAATGGCGCTCACCGGCTCAAGCGGTCTATCCGTGTGCTCGTGTTTATAAAGTACAGTGAAGCGAGTGTAAAGAGAAGAAATAGAAATTATAAAAGGAAAGTAATAAAGTAAAGTAAATAACGAATAAAACAATGAATTGAATGAGGTTCACGACATTTTGGTGATCCCATCGCTACCACCAAAATGGCGTGAGGAGAATTCAGCTTTGGCGGGAGAAGAGACGGCAACTGTGCCGTCGGAATGGAAAAGAGGAGGGAAAGAAGAGGAAGTAAAGTTGTTGAAGAGGTTCTTAGCTAGATGCCAGAAAGAGTGGGAAGAATTAGAATTGGATAGATTTTCACATTTTTGTCGGCTGAAGGAATTTTTGGCGAGTCGGAGAACAGATTTTGCACGATTCCGGACAGAAATATGAGTGAGAGTCAGGAGTTGGATGGCGAAGGTACCTTCTGAAAGCTTCCTCTCTTTGAACGTAGAATGCAGAAATGAATTTCCCTAAAATTTATAATTGACAATTTGCAATTGGAATTAATGATATCTAATATTTACAAATAACATCATGAGCGATAGGAAATAATATAATAAATCTTTAATTTGCCTTTCAGCCTTTTACTGCAAAATCGTTATTGTTCGCAGGTGTGAAAATGAATTCGAAATACTTTTCATGATGTGGAACTGCCACCGAAAGCGAATTGAACTGAAAGCATTGTGCTTTCCGTTTTCGAGCAGACGTGATGATGATGATAAATTTATTATAATTCTGCTCGTTTCAAGGAAATAAATTCGCGTTTCATATCTTTGAATTGCTTATAGTTTTTTTTTGTAGTAAAATTATTTTATTTTATTTTTTAAATAAGATCTTAAATGAATAACTTTGATTCTATTTTCATAATTTTTTTTTAATCTATGTACTACAAGTTCATTTTATGTTATACTTACGTTCATGGTTCTACTACAGTTCATTTTAGGTTATACTTACGTTCATGGCTCGTCTGTGTATTTATTTTATTCACTTATTCTTTTCTTTTATATTAATTGGTTTCATTTTATTATTTTTTATACAGGGTGGGCCGAAAGTCTGAATCCATAGGAAAATATTTATTTAATACATAAATTACAACAAATGGTAAATACTTAAAATGAATATCAACTTTAACTCGTAAATGCGTATCCGTGATACTGTACAGTGGTTCGTACTCCAGTATAAACAACAAATTATAACAAATGCTCAAATTGGCGGCCTCTGACATCGAGACACTTAGGGATGGAATGTATGATTTTTAATAATTCTTCGAATTGACGTTCTCGAGATGCGTGTTTCATTTGATAATCTTCTTGTTGACTTTACTGGACTATTCGTTAAAGTTTCACATACCATTGCAGAGGTATTTTCATCAGTTGCAGTTTTTGGACGACCAGAACGCCGTCGATCATGTACACTTCCTGTTTCTTTGAAACATTTAAACAACTTGCCAACAGTCGCGTGTGTTACTGGATGCTTATCAGGATGATTTCTATTGAATTCGGTAGCAACTTTTCTGTGCGTAGCGCCCTGTCTTGCGTACATGAGCACAAGTTCTACCCGGTCTTCTGTTGTTAGATTCGAAGCCATTTCTGGGCTGAAATAAAAAAAGTATTTGAGTATTTATACTGGAGTACGAACTACTGTACAGTATCACGGATACGCATTTACGAGTTAAAGTTGATATTCATTTTAAGTATTTACCATTTGTTGTAATTTATGTATTAAAATAAATATTTTCCTATGGATCCAGACTTTCGGCCCACCCTGTATATTTCGATTTGAGAAAATTTAATTTAATTTAAATGACTTAAGTTTAACTTGATGTATGGGGTGATTTTTTAAACATCAGACACTTTAAAAGTTTGTATATCTTTTATTAAGTGAAATAAAAGCATGAACATTTTACTGTAACTTTACAAACGAGGAATTAGTCTCTTAGTGCAAAACACGATATTTACACGGCACATCATACTCTTGACGGAAGAATCCTGTCCAACAGATTTCCTGCAGTTTATGACAAAGGAATATCATGGCCACCAACATCACCAGATCTAAACCCCTGTGATTTTTATCTGTGGGGTTATTTAAAAGCTAGGGTATTTAAACAAAATTCACACAAAACTGAAGAACTGAAACACGAAATGAACACGAAATTTCTCGGATTTCAACGAATACTTCTTTGCCTAGAGTACTACAAAATTTTGTTGTACATCTGCAAAGAGTTAATGAGCTGTACGTACACGACATAGAGCCTATTTTGCATTATGGGGACTAATTCCCCATGTGCAGAGAAGGTACAGTGAAAATTTCATGCTTTTATTTTAGTTAATAAAAAAGTACAAACGTTTTAAAGTGTTAGATGTTTAAAAAAATC
The DNA here is from genome assembly GCA_023014485.1 of Bathynomus jamesi. Classification (NCBI taxonomy): domain Eukaryota; kingdom Metazoa; phylum Arthropoda; class Malacostraca; order Isopoda; family Cirolanidae; genus Bathynomus; species Bathynomus jamesi. Next base: position 376,598 of record JAJOZX010000430.1, on the reverse strand, counting down.
ACCCTTTATAAGATATATTAATAAATTGATTTCTTGTATTCATTTTGATATATTGCTTTTTATTTAATGTATTTAAATGTTGTTTGACTTAAATGTTAGCATTAATTAGCATTAATTTACTAAGTCTTGTCAACTTATTGAAATTTCTTAAATGTTTAAAAAGTGAGGAACGAAACACTTTTTAAGTTTTTCTTTTATAAAAAGTAATATTGTCATATATTGGTAGACGTAGACCCTTATTTACATAATCTTGCATTTTCCAAAATGATTGTTTATGAAATCAATAGAATATCCGTTTAGATCAGCCAACTTATGTAAACTCCCTTTACCCCAAGTACCGACAAAAACTTGTGTAGTTTCACGAGATTTAGGAAAAACAAAGAGGGACCCGAAAGAAGATAGAAAACAATAAGAACAACACCCTCCCTCATTCACTTACTTCTCCTGAAGAAACTTAGAAAAAAGTTAAACCCAAATTAACTTTTATTATTCAAACGCTAAGAATTTACTTAGAATAAAGGTCCGACTGAGAAACTTTTCTCTCCCTATCCTTCATGTACTGTACACCTTCAGATCGTAGATACTAAAACTCCTCAAAAGCTGAAAAGGGGAGAACGAACCCATGCGACCTTAATACTATTAATCATTGAATTGAAAGTAGAGGTTGAAAATTCGAGTTATATTTTTAAAGTGTGAAATTTTAAACCTCTACAAGCCGCGCCTTCGGCTCCCTACCCAGGGCTTGTGATCACTTCGTGATCTTTAACGCCGTTGATCTTGATAGATCCGACCCTAACGGGCGACTGAGCGAGAGACATTAGTTCTATCCACTTTACGCGAGCCAACCAATCATAACAGGTGATTGAGCGAAAGAGATATTTGTTACTCAGCTCAACTCCGCTCAAAACCTCGCAAATTTTGTTTATTTATAGATAGATTTACTTTACTTTTTATCCTGATGACAATTCTTTCTGGGGATCGAAATTAATTGATTTGTTAAAAAAAAATATTCTCTTCGAATGTGGGTTTTAACGTGCAGTACAGTAGTTTGTCTGCCGTTATTGCACTTTTAATTTATATAAATAATATTTCATTGACCACCCTCCGACATCGCCAAAATCTAACCTAATCAAAATGGGTTTAACCAAACCTATCCCAACTTAACCTAATTTAACCGAAATTAACCTGGATTCAGTATTTTGTACAGTGGAACAGCAATCATATAGAAGCTAAGTGACTTTTATTAGATCTAAAGCAATCTAAAACTTCTTTAAGGAGTTGGAAGTTATTGATACAAAAAGAAGCACAGAAAAGGTGATAAAGTAACTTATATATATATATATATATATATATATATATATATATATATAATATATATATATATATATATATATATATATATATAAACCTCGTTAACCTCGTTTAAGTTCCGTGTGTTGGTCTCTCTTCACACGAAGGTCAAGCTGGTGGCTCCGCCTCTAGGCCTGGGCTTGGTGGAGGAGCAAGTTGCTCTCTTGCGCGCTCCACCACGCATAGTCAGGTACATCAGGCTCATGTTGTACCGTCCTGAGCCAGGCATCTAGTCTTCTCTTCAAGACTTCAACTTTGACCCCTGTAACGCTTCTGAGGTCCTTTGGAAGCTGGTTAAAAAGTCTTGGCCCCCTGACAACCAAGCTATTTTCCTTCAGTGTTGAGGAGGTCCCTTGTCGGGCCTTTAATATGGGAACACTACACATTCTACCTTTCCTATTTTCCAGCGTTGTTTGGATGGTAATTGGGTTTAGTTTGAGGTTTGGTACCAGTTTCTCGATCATTTTCCATATGTAGAGTATGGTGTACCTCTCTCTTTTTCTTTCCAGGGAGTACAGATTTAGTTTACGTAGTCTTTCCCAGTAGTTGAGTGAATTCTTTGCAGCCATCACTCTTGGCTGTGAAATGTTTCTGCGTTTCTTCTAGTTTATTAATTTCTTCCTTTTTATATGGGGACGTCAAAACCGAACAGTATTCAAGTTTTGGTATAATCAGTGTTTTTAGCAGGGGAATTATTACTGCCCTGTCCCTTCTCTTGAACGTTCTTAGTACCTGTCCGGCGACTCTTTTTGATTTATTTATCGCTACTTGATTTTGTGTTTCGAATTTCGCATCGCATCATCTGTCATTATTATCCCGAGATCGATCGCTTTCGTGCTTCTATGAATTTCCTGTCTATCTGGAGCAGTGGTGGGCAAAAAGTAATCGATTACAAATAAAAATTACTGGTGTCTGAAAAGTAACTAAAAGTATAAAGTAGAAATTACTTCTCTGGATTAATTAATTATAATTAATCCAGAGAAGTGATTTCTACTTTATACTTTTAGTTACTTTTCAGACACCAGTAATTTTTATTTGTAATCGATTACTTTTTGCCCACCACTGATCTGGAGCATAATATGCAGTCTTTTAAAGTTCCTCATTTCTGCCATATCTCAAGAGCTGAAATTTCTCGGTGTTAAATGTCATATTTGTTGTCTTCTGACTATTTGTATATTTTGTTCGTGTCCTTCTGCAAGGTCTCCACCTCACTTGCATCGCTGATATATTATATATATAATATATATATATATATATATATATATATATATATATATATATTAAAGAGTTTTACCGAAGTCTACCTATATCTAGTCGGTCCACGCTCGCATTATAACATAAATAATGTCACACGAAAGATTTTGGACAGATTTTTAAGTCGGTGGAGACTTTTACATTTACTTTAAGCTCACGAGCCACTTAGATTTTGAATGGAGCTTCATAAATTTGGTCTTACTGGCTTTGGATGTGAAGCTCAAAATTTTGATGGTTGTGGTATTATTGAAAATTTAAGGAATGATTGTTTTCCTCAATTTCACTAAAGCGTATGAAATTTTGTCGAACCGTGAACGGATTAGATATTGGTAACCTTTTATTTGGTTTTATCGTAATAAATGAACATAAATTAAAAAGTGGTGAACTTTTAAGTCTATTCTTCAACATCATAATAATTAGAATAATAAATTACAATTAATGTATCTTTATTTTCATTTAATTTTACTTTTAATGATACATTGGTTAATAACGTTTATACTTTATTGTAAATTTAACCAAAGTCAACATCACACGATTTTAATCCGAACAAGGGTAAATATCATACTCGTCCTCGGTTTCAGAACTTTGTCGGAGGCATTAGACGAAGTTTTAAATTAAACTCAACGTGTCCTTTTATTCGTGGGACGTGCTTTCATTTTCAGTGAAGACAGACATTTTAGACAGACAACCAGACACGCAATGGACGTTGTAAGTGCATATAAAAATCAATTACATTCGTTTTTAAAGTCTTTATTCACACACACACACACGCACACACACACACACACACACACACACACACACACACATATATATATATATATATATATATATATATATATATATATATATATATATATATATAATGAGTAAAACCACGAAGGGAAAAGAAACAAAGTGGTGCTCAAGCGCTTTCGTCTAATGACATCCTCAGGAACACTGACGAGGTGTACTTCTGAATACACGAAAGGCCTTGGAATCATTTTTCTTTTTCCTTGTGGGTTTGCATCATATATATACGTATATGTTGAAAATGAAATACATGAAAAGATATCAGATATTGATAATATGTCTGTACGTTTCGACATAAACACAACTGCCCTCTCAAGAATCAACGAAAGAGTCTTTTGTTGTCTCCTGAGAAGGCAGCCGTGTTTATGTCAAAATATTAAAGCATCAGATAAATAAATTATTTCTTTTGTGTCTCATTTCTTCTCCCGTCAAGGTACGAGATTGTATTAGCATATATATATATATATATATATATATATATACAGGGCGTCCCAAAAAAATGTATACACACTTTAAATACTTATAAAGGCAGTGTTTATTAAAATACATTTCATTTTCAAAATGTAATAGAATCTACAGACATTATTTAATTGTTTTGTCAACGCCTGTTTTCAAACTGACGTCCGTTCTGGTCCAGGCACTGCTGATAACGCGAAGCAATGGAATCGCAAACATCACGAAACATTTCGTTTGGTATTTGTGTGCATTCTCGTTCAATGGCTGCTCTCAATTCAGCGACTGTTGCAGGTTTTATAGCGTAGACTTTGTCTTTTAAGTATCCCCATAAAAAAAAGTCTAGTGGTGTGAGGTCTGGTGAACGCGGAGGGTATTCTACGAAACCCCTTCGTCCAATCCACATCCACATCGTGCCAAGTACCACTCGCAAGACTCCACTCTTCGGTCCGGATCATCTTCATTAATAGCATGGACTAATCTTGGAATGTAACTTTTCCATTGACAGCGCTTCAAAATGCGTTGGACAGACGATTCTGAAATTCCTACCTCACGACTCGCTTGCCGCACAGATTTTCTTGGACTTTGGTGATACGTTTCCAGTACTCTTTCTTGCTTTGTGGGGCTTGTCGATGTCCGTGGTCTTCCGGAACGCTTCTTGTGGACATTCTGAACAGTTCCATCGGCTTCAAACTTATCTCTAATTCGAGTGATGGTAAGTCGCGTTGGTGGATCTGTTTGAAACTCCCTCCAAAACTGTCTTTGCACTTCAACTGCGTTTTCACACTTCCAGTAGCATTTTAGAATGAATTTCCTTTGTTCAAAGCTTAGTCTGACTGCCATTATTAATTCTAATGGGTTTAACTTGGAAAGAAAGAAACATCAATTGAGCTATCAGCTGTTAAAGTGTGTATACATTTTTTTTGGGACGCCCTGTATATATATATATATATAATATATATATATATATATATATATATATATATATTTGAAAAATATTTGAAAGAACTGTTAGACAGAAAATCTATGACTTTTTGGAAACTCAGAAAAAATTCAATGATAACCAACACGGGTTTCGGTCAGGCAGATCATGCCTCTCACAACTAATGGAACACTACAACAACATTATTGATTCACTTGAAAGTAATGAAAACTATGATGTACTATACACAGACTTTGCTAAAGCGTTCGACAAGTGTGACCATGGAATCATAATACATAAACTGAAATATATGGGAATAACAGGAAAAGTAGGGAAATGGATATATAATTTCCTTAGTGAGCGGAGGCAAGTCGTTACAGTACAAGGAGTATCTTCATCAGAATCAGAGGTCCTCAGCTCAGTACCACAAGGAACGGTATTAGCTCCACTACTCTTCATAATCATGCGAACTGACATAGATGAGGACGTTACCAGAGACAGCACAGTAACATCCTTTTCAGATGACACAAAGATCAGTAGAAAAATACGAAAACCAGAAGACATAGGATCTCTACAAACCGACATAAACAAAATTTACAAGTGGACGGAAGACAACAATATGAAGTTTAACACCGAGAAATTTCAGCTATTACGGTACGGAAAAAGAGAAGACCTAAAGTCCATGGAATATTATACCCCAAATGGAGAGGAAGTCCAGAGAAATTCCAGAGCAAAAAATTTAGGGGTTGTAATGACAGATGATGCGAAATTTGAAACACAAAATAAGATAGCAGTAAACAGAGCAAAGAGAATAACGGGTCAGATATTGAGAACTTTTAAACGAAGGGATAGGAATGTAATGATCCCTCTACCGAAAACCCTGATAATACCCAAACTGGAATACTGCTCGGTCCTAACATCCCCATATAAAAAAGAAGACATTAGACAGCTGGAGGGGATTCAAAGAAGTTTCACAGCCAAGATCAATGGGTGCAAAGAACTAAATTACTGGGAAAGGTTACGAGAACTAGACCTATATTCACTGGAAAGGAGAAGAGAGAGATACACCATTATTTACACTTGGAAAATAATGGAGAAACTAGTCCCTAATCTTACTCTGAATCCCATAACTCCCCAAACAACGGTGGAAAGTAGAAGCGGTAGACTGTGTCGTATTCCCAAATTGAAGGCGAGACAGGGAACATCCTTAACCCTGAAAGAAAATAGTTTTGTAGTGAGAGGACCAAAACTATTTAATCAGTTGCCCAAAGACCTAAGAAACACGAAGGGAGTTGCAGTGGAAATCTTCAAAAGAAGACTTGACGCCTGGCTCAGAACAATCCCCGATGAGCCGGGCGTACCTGGCTATGTGAGGTGGAGAGCGCAAGAATCCAACTCACTACTTCACCAGGCCAACTCGAGAGGAGGGGCGACACGCTTGACCTTCGCGAAATGAGAAATCATCACGTGGAACCTTTGTAAGGTTGTAAGGTAAGGTTATATGTGAAAATTATTTCACGAAAGTAACACGTGAAAAATATTTATGATGAATAAAACCACGAAGGAAAGGAAACACGAAAAGGTGCTCAAGCGCTTTCGTCTAATGACATCCTCAGGAACACTGAAGTACATAAAAGGTTACGGCCTATATATAGGTTACAGAAAGAAAAAAAAAATAAATAACATACACACAAACATATATATATATATATATATACATACATATCTACACACATATTATATATATATATATATATATATATATATATATATATATATATATATATATATATATATATATATATATATATGCAATAAACGGAGAAGTAAAAATAAAAATTAAAAATTAAAAATTAGAGGATTAACGAAGAGGCATACAGATTTGTAAGGAAAAATATCGATTTTTAGCACAAGATCAAATGAATTATAAAAATACAAATTTATACTGGAAATCTGCCCGGGTTTTAACACTTTGCCTTTTAGAGTCAAGTTTCGATATATATAAAAATAAAATGAAGATTAAAAGTTAATAAAGTAGCATACAAGTTTACCAAAGATTTAGCGTCCTACCCTTTTTATCTAAATTTGTTTTGAAGGAATTCAAAACAACAGGATCGAGTTGAAAAAGACCTTTGCTTATGTTGAAGTTATTTGAAAGTTGGATAATGGCAGACTCAAGAATATTTCTATTAACAATGTTGCTAGAATGAAATAAAACTGAAGCATTATTCCAATCAATACAGTGGGATAACTCTGACAAATGGACAAAAAGAGCACTGGACAACTGTCCTGTTCTAACGGAATATTGATGCTGTTTTATACGTGTGTGCAAATCCTTTCCCGTCTGACCTATGTAAAAGGAATCACATTGTTTACACCCAATTTTATAGATAATGCCTGAATTATTGGTAGGGCTATTTTTTACTATGATATTTTTCACAATATTGTTATATGAAAATACTACATTAATATCCAAAAGTTTAAGTACATTAGCAATGCCTAAAAAGCCCGGGAAAAATGGAAGTGCTAAAATATTTTTTGACAAAGTACGAGTGTTATTATTGACACGATAGAAAGTTCGTTTTGCCTTGTTGAGACAAGATTCCATAAACGCAGATGGGTAACACAGATCACTTCCAATACCGTTGATTTTTTCCAATTCGACATCGATGTATTCCGGACAGGCGATCCTAAGGGCGCGGAGAAACATTGATGAAAAAATGGCCTTCTTAGTGGGGGTGTCATGTCCCGAGTAAAAGTGTACGTAGGACAAATTGTTTGTTGTTTTCCGATAGATACTAAACTTAAAACCTGGGCTTTCCCTATGTACACGCACATCCAAAAATGGGATGGTAATTACGAAGATAACTTTCCTAAACGTTTTCGCGATGGCCTCTCACAATTAAAAAAAGATGGGGAGCTCCATATTACTAAAGCAGACAAGGCTAACACCATAGTTATTATGGACAAAGTGGACTACATCGGAAAGATGAACGAGCTTCTCCAGGACCCCGCCACATACAGCAAACTTAGGAAGAACCCGCAGGATGTCGTCATCAAATCATTTAATAGTGGCTTGAAGCGCATTCTCAAAGATCATAAGGACTTAATTCCGCTTTTCATGTCCACTTCACCTTCTCTGCCCTACCTTTACGGTCTTATTAAAACCCACAAACCTGGCAACCCTATGCGCCCTATTATTAGCTCGGTGGGCTCTATTACTTATAAACTCTCCAAATGGCTTGTCAAAGTCTTGTCCCCCATTTTCGGAACTATCTCTGATTCACATGTAAAAAATTCCATGGATCTTACTGAAAAATTGAATAATGCACGTACTGAAACTAACGATAGATTGATCAGTTTTGACGTTTGTTCATTGTTTACAAAAGTGCCGATTGATGATATGCTTGACTTTCTCTCCCAAGAATTACATAAGTATGACCTGCCACTACCTTCACACATTGTTTTGGAACTTATTAAGCTTTGCATCAAAGACTGTAAATTCACTTTCAATAACGAGTATTATCAACAAATGTTTGGGATGGCCATGGGCAACCCCTTATCGCCCCTCCTCTCCAATATTTATATGGAGTTTCTCGAAATTACTTACATTCCGAGAATCCTGGGGGTTGGCATCCCTTGGTTGCGGTTCGTCGACGATATTTTGTGTATCTGGCCCATGAATCGTGACCTGGATAACTTCCTCCTTCAGTTAAATGATCAAGTCCCCTCCATTAAGTTTACTTTAGAAGTGGAACAAGACAATTCAATCCCATTTTTGGATGTGCGTGTACATAGGGAAAGCCCAGGTTTTAAGTTTAGTATCTATCGGAAAACAACAAACAATTTGTCCTACGTACACTTTTACTCGGGACATGACACCCCCACTAAGAAGGCCATTTTTTCATCAATGTTTCTCCGCGCCCTTAGGATCGCCAGTCCGGAATACATCGATGTCGAATTGGAAAAAATCAACGGTATTGGAAGTGATCTGTGTTACCCATCTGCATTTATGGAATCTTGTCTCAACAAGGCAAAACGAACTTTCTATCGTGTCAATAATAACACTCGTACTTTGTCAAAAAATATTTTAGCACTTCCATTTTTCCCGGGCTTTTTAGGCATTGCTAATGTACTTAAACTTTTGGATATTAATGTAGTATTTTCATATAACAATATTGTGAAAAATATCATAGTAAAAAATAGCCCTACCAATAATTCAGGCATTATCTATAAAATTGGGTGTAAACAATGTGATTCCTTTTACATAGGTCAGACGGGAAAGGATTTGCACACACGTATAAAACAGCATCAATATTCCGTTAGAACAGGACAGTTGTCCAGTGCTCTTTTTGTCCATTTGTCAGAGTTATCCCACTGTATTGATTGGAATAATGCTTCAGTTTTATTTCATTCTAGCAACATTGTTAATAGAAATATTCTTGAGTCTGCCATTATCCAACTTTCAAATAACTTCAACATAAGCAAAGGTTTTTTTCAACTCGATCCTGTTGTTTTGAATTCCTTCAAAACAAATTTAGATAAAAAGGGTAGGACGCTAAATCTTTTTTAAACTTGTATGCTACTTTATTAACTTTTAATCTTCATTTTATTTTTATATATATCGAAACTTGACTCTAAAAGGCAGTGTTAAAACCCGGGCAGATTTCCAGTATAAATTTGTATTTTTATAATTCATTTGATCTTGTGCTAAAAATCGATATTTTTCCTTACAAATCTTTATGCCTCTTTGTTAATCCTCTAATTTTTAATTTTTAATTTTTATTTTTACTTCTCCGTTTATTGCATATATATATATATATATATATATATATATATATATATATATATATATGTGTGTGTGTGTGTAGATATATATATATATATATATATATATATATATATATATATATGTTTGTGTGTATGTATGTTATTTATTTATTTATTTATTTTTTCTTTCTGTAACCTATATATAGGCCGTAACCTTTTATGTACTTCAGTGTTCCTGAGGATGTCATTAGACGAAAGCGCTTGAGCACCTTTTTGTGTTTCCTTTCTTTCGTGGTTTTATTCATCATATATATATATATATATATATATATATATATATATATATATATATATATATATATATATATAAAATGACGTATATTCCCATTCGTTTGAATGTGAATATATTGTTCTCTGCATTACACGTATATATTAAGATCTAGATAACCATTTCGCTTTGTTCATAGAAGCCTTGAATGGTTTTAAATCCATTTTCCAATTAAGATCGTTCACTCATAAACTTTCGTTAGAAACCAATTTACTTAAAAAGAAAATAAAAGAGAAGAAAATAATCCTAATTTTTTTCGTGGATTAAAAAGGATAACTGAATTAAATTATTAAAAACGTACATTTGAAAAGGTTATTTTCAAATACGGATGTAGTTTACAGTTTTTGTAAATGGAAACCAAAAATGCGAAGATGTTTGGTTTGAATCAGAAATTATAATTTTTTTTTTTTTTAATCAGAATTAAATTGAAGCAGCGATGATTGCCGAGTATTTAATTAGTCTTAATTAGTCGCCATTTTGTATTAGGGTTTTTTTTTAAATTGAAATGGAGCCCATCAGATGAAACGAGGATTATTGCTGGGAAAAAAATCTTAATGAATTTGTTTTTGGAAACTAACTTTTAAAGTTTTGAGGGAGTTTTGATAGTTTATGTTCTTATAATCATTTTAATGCATCATTAGTATTACTTATTCGTACATTGCGAAATGATGAAAGAAGAGAAATACACACACACACACACACACACACACACACACACAGAGGCATCTCCGCATAAGCGAAAACCCACTCCTTTTCTTTCTATTTAAAAAGACAACCAACTAATTAACTTAATCTACCTTAGCCTCAGCGCCATGTCAAACTGAGATGTGTATAATAAGTGGACCGGACCCAACTGAAGGCCCGACGGGTTTATTTTGTGAAGTCCTTAAATAGTGAGGTACTAGCGGAGCGACCCGGCGTTGCCGGGGTGGATGTTGAACGCTATATATATATATATATGCCCAGTTAGGTAAACTAAATGCCCGGTTAGGTTAAATGAATGCCCAGTTAGGTCAACTGAATGCCCGATTAGGTTAATTAAATGGCCGGTTAGGTCAACTGAATGCCCGATTAGATTAATTGAATGCCCGGGTACGTTAATTGAATGCCCGGTTAGGTTAATTGTACACCCTTGACGATTGGTTAGGTTAAGTCATGATATTTTCGTCAAAGCCAACGAAAATATCACGACTTAACCTAACCAATCGTCAAGGGCGTACAGATGACCTAACCTGGCATTCAATGAACCTAACCGGGTATTCAATAATTTTACCATAGGTTTCGTAATGATCTTCATGACGTCATTTAATGTTTTAAAATTAATTATTTAATTTATTAACACCCACGTGCACAACCTCGGGATCTAATCAATATGTGTGTGAAGTTTCATGTTTGTAACTGCTTCCATTTTGGAATTATGGCTGATGGCTGGAACACACACACACACACACACACACACACACACACACACGTCTTTTTATTATTATTATTATTATTATAGATAAACAATAGACTGGTACAAATTTATAACCGAAAGACTTCCGAAAATCAACAATTTTTAATAAAGAAAAGGGGAAAATTGGTTTTGTAGGCCTAGGGGGTCCGAAATTTTCATAAAATGGAAAATAATTGCTATTTTCGTACTTACAGCGACAGGCATAATGATATTAGGATACCTAATAGAAATTTTGTAATATTTTAAAGTGGGGAAAATAAATAATTTTCTAAAAATAATCTTCAACTATAAAAGCGCATCTAATCAGATAACTTAATTAACGTATTTCTATGACAACTAAAAAATAGAATGATAAATCAATATCCTGTCAAATTGTTTGTGTATACGTAAAATTATTTGTACAAAAGCCATAGTAATAAAACGCACAAAAGTCACGGTAAATAATTTCGAGTGTGGCTCGTTTAACTTTAAACTCGTGTTTATTTAAATTGCCCGTTTTAATTATGTAATTTTTTGTATTGAATCGATAAAGAAATCGTTTGTGAATCGAAAAATGTTAAAATTATAACAAATATCAAAATATTTTGTATAAAAATCATTGAATTTTAAAAATGCATGTTTGTTTTTAGTTTTTTGCAAAAAGTTCTTTATGAATTTTAAAAATATATACTTTTTTTAAATTGAATCGATAAATAAATCTTTTGTGAATCGAATGATATTGAATGTTTAGTAAATATTGACTTATTTTGTGCCAAAATTATGATTAAAAATGAAAAATTAAAAAAATGCGTGTACAGGCATGGGAAGAACTGTACCCCTAAAAGGGGGGGGAAGGAATTATGTTAGGGAATTTTTTTTTAGCATGGGCACTGCACAATAAAAAGACGCATCGAATGGTACCGCATTGTTCTACACCAATTGTAGCGACCTGTAGGTGTGCGCAAAAAAAATGTTACATATATATATATATATATATATATATATATATATGGCTTCACTTCTGAAATAGTATATTAGATCAGCAAATCTCTAAACTAATCTAACCTAACATGACCTAACCAAACGTAACGTCACCTAATTAGGAATAATATATCGTTTTATCAACAATAACAAAAAATTTTAGATTTTCATATAGAATTTTAGTGCTCCGAGGTACAATCAGAAAGTGTTATCTAACAAGAAAAAGTACATTCGTGAATTATCATCCCATTAACCTCACTCATGCTTATTTGCGTGTATGGCTCGCTCGCGCGCGCGAGTGCACCCACACCCACACACGTAGGTTTGGCAATCTCATGAAACCGTAACGTTTTCACATTTATATATATATATATATATATACATATATATATATATATATATATATATATATATATATATATATATATATATATATATATATATATATATATATGGAATATCATGCAGGGAAAGGACATGATTTTGAATGATATTCCATTTATGGGTTCCCAATGTCACACCGAAGATATGAGTGAAATGTTGTCATTGCCTCAAGTGCAGGGGATAGTACGATAGTGCGAAAACACCCTTCGGTGTTGAAATACCCATCAGGTTTTACTAGCTTTAACCATGTCGTAGAATGGTAGTAGCGCCATCACCTTCTATTTAAGAGGTACTAAGTTCGAATCCTGGTGGTGGCACTTATATATATATATATATATATATATATATATATATGTGTGTGTGTGTGTATATATATATATATATATATGCTGTGCCTTCTTAGAAAATGGACTACCGTATTTGACTGCATATAAGACACTTTTTTTTCCGAAAACTGGCTCAAAAAATCACCCCGTGTTCTGTATGTGAAGTTGCGGTCTCCCGTAGGCTAATAAATCCCCGAGTAGCTGTCTCCGATAGGCTAAATTCTGCCTAGCCGAACTTCAGAATTAAAAATATGTTATTGTTTACTTAAACACATTATTATTATTATTATTATTACATCATTATTATTATATTATTATTTCTTTTAATACACACACAGTTATTAAAGTTGAATTTATAACTACTGATGATGATGTAGGATATTTTCATTGTAAATGACTTCTTCTGCTATGCTGATCTCATGCTCATGTTCCATATTAGTAGGAGTAAACATTAAATGCTTAAATACACTCCAAAGTTTTTTTCCTAAATATTCCCTGCTGAAATGTGGGTGCGTCTTATATGCCTGTGCGTCTTATAAGCCGTCAGATACGGTAGTTAACTCTCTAGTAAACTGTTCGAATGGTTAGTGATAAGATACTGTCTTTGGGACGTTGCTCTGCGATGCTGGGACGAAACCTCCTCAGTGCTGTACGCTTTACTTCTGTCTTTGTATTAAAATCAATCTATTGCTAGCGTGGTTTTCTATGATAAACCTTTGGTTAACCTTTGGTTAGCTTCCGCCCGAATTGTTCATTCTGAAGAAGGTCAAACTTTTCACTCCACCTTAGACCTACAGTTTAACGTGGAATCCGAACCACGCCCCATCAGCAGCCCAGCGTCTTAACCACTAGGCCACCTAGGGTACCCATTTATCTACCAAATACTTTCTTTATTGTGTGGAAGGATGAACAGCTGGGTTTTGCTGCGCGCCGTCTGCCGTCGGGTCTCGAACCCAGGGCCGATGGATTCGTAGTCAGCGACGTTAACCACTGACTACACCACCGAGGCGCATTCGCATATTTATATATATGTAAGAGTGGAATATTTTATTTGAAACAAACAAATTTACCGATTTAAAAATTCCTTTTGTGCGAATACATTTATAAACAGTAGTCTTCGCTTTCAAGATGGACAAAATAAAAAGATTTATTGGAAGATAGATAATAGAAGGAAGAAAAAATGAAGTTAAAGTATATGTTTTCTTTTTATTATTTAAATCCCTTTTGTGCAATGAAACCTTGACCTCTACTAAATATATTTATAAGTGAATGAAGGTAGTTTTATATATATTCATTTCATTGATCGTAAAGCGGAAAAGAAGGCTATGCCACCGGCATCAATCATGTTACTGTATCAAGAAATCAATGAACTTGGACTCACACATCGGCTTAGAATATGAGTTTAGAATTAAATTCCAGAATCGAAGATCAACTTTCCCAACTGTAACTGGTGAAGATTTATGCAGAAAAATGGAAGATATATACACAGTATTTCACTGTAGTCAGTCCATGAAGAAAAATCCATACTGTTCATTTAATAATTCTATCGATACCCAATGCCTTAGGGCTCCAATACGAGCATAAATGCTCGAATGATTATCCAACATTAACAGCAGTTGGTATCTCAAACACATTCAAACAATTAATTCAAGTAATATACTCACGCACGACTATCTTGGCTATCTACTTTGCAGTAGTAATAGCGGTTTCATCTAAACTTCAAAGCCGTTCAATAACTAAAATATAGCCACCAAACTCAGAATATGCTTTAATAAAAGCATGAGCACTGAAGCCAAATCGCTTGCGGAGATAAGGAGGGAAGTTAATATGTAAACTTTCAAAAACCAAATGAGAGAAGGGAAAACTCAGCCTATTTATTTACTTATTTATTTTTAAGCGTGTGTCATAAACGAATCTTTTGAAATTACATAATGCTGCCATTATTGTTTCAAGTGTTATGGTTGATATATATATATATGTATATATACACCTTTCAACTTTTCAAATGTTCCGTGCGATGATGCCTCATTTCACGAAGGTCAAGCTTGTCGCCCCTCCTTTCGAGTTGGCCTGGTGAAGTAGTGAGTTGGTTTCTTGTACTCTCCACCTCACATAGCCAGGTACGTCCTGCTCATCGGGGATTGTTTTGAGCCAGGTGTCTAATCTTCTTTTGAAGATGTCCACCGCAACACCACTCGTGTTTCTTAGGTCTTTGGGCAGTTGATTAAATAATCTTGGGCCTCTCACAACAAAACTATTTTCTCTCGGGGTTAAGGATGTTCCCTGTCTAGCCTTTAATTTGGGAACACGACACAGTCTTCCTTTTCTACTTTCCACTGTTGTTTGGGGAGTTACAGGGTTCAGAGTAAGATTAGGGACTAGTTTCTCCATCATTTTCCAAGTGTAAATAATGGTGTATCTCTCTCTTCTCCTTTCCAGTGAATATAGGTTTAATTCGCGTAACCTTTCCCAGTAATTTAGTTCTTTGCACCCATTGATCTTGGCTGTGAAGCTTCTCTGAATCCCTTCTTGCTGTCTAATGTCTTCTTTTTTATATGGGGATGTTAGGACCGAGCAGTATTCCAATTTGGGTATGATCAGTGTTTTCAGTAGAGGAATCATTATATTCCTATCCCTTCGTTTAAAGGTTCTCAGTATCTGCCCAGTTATTATCTTTGCTCTGTATACTGCTATCTTATTTTGTGTTTCAAATTTCGCATCGTCTGTCATTACAACTCCTAAATCTTTTGCTTTAGAATTTCTCTGAATTTCCTGTCCATTTCGGGTATAGTATTCCATGGATTTTAGGTCCTCCCTTTTTCCGTACAGTAACAGTTGAAATTTCTCAGTGTTAAACTTCATATTGTTGTCTTCCGTCCACTTGTAGATTCTGTTCATGTTTGTTTGTAGAGATCTTATATCCTCTGGGTTTTTTATTTTTCTACTGATCTTTGTGTCATCGCCAAAGGATGTTACTATGTTGTCTCTGGTAACGTCCTCATCTATGTCAGTTAGCATGATTAGGAAGAGTATTGGAGCTAATACTGTTCCTTGTGGTACTGAGCTGAGGACCTCTGATTCTGATTCTGATATTCCTTGTACTGTAACGACTTGCCGCCGCTCACTCAGGAAATTATATATCCATTTCCCTACTTTTCCTGTTATTCCCATATATTTCAGTTCATGTATTGTGATTCCATGGTCACACTTGTCGAACGCTTTGGCAAAGTCTGTGTATATTACATAAAGTTTTCATTACTTTCCAGTGCATCAATAATGTTGTAGTGTTCCATTAGTTGTGATAGGCATGATCTGCCTGACTGAAATCCATGTTGGTTATCATTTAATTTTTTCTGAGTTTCCAAAAAGTCAGATTTTCTGTCTAACTATTCTTTCAAATACAGTATTTTAGTGAGATGAGATGTAAGCGACATTGGCCTATAGTTTTTGGCCACGGATCGATCTCCTCCTTTATACATTGGGACTTTGTTCGCGCTCTTCAAGGACGCCCGGTATTTCTCCCGTGTCTAGTGATTATTTCCATATCCAATATAGGGGCTCAGCGATTGCAGTGTGCCATTCCATTTGTCCAGTCCTGCCGCTGAGTGTGCTTTTAGTTTCCCTATCGCTTGTGTAATATCATCTGTCGTAAAGTCGAAGTCCGTTATACTTTCCCCTTGTAGTTCTTCTTTAAAGAACGCATTTCTATCGCATATCAGTTTGTCGGGTTTTGGGATACTGAAAGATGATTCGTACTGGGCTCTTAATATTTCAGATACTTCTGTTAGCTCATTAGATAAAGCACTGTCTTCGTTTTTCAAAGGTCCGATAGGTGTGTGGTTTTTCGACTTCCTTTTTGGAAAATTATAGTACTTTGAGTACCTTTATCGTATGCTTCTCAATTAGTTCCTGTATGACGCAATCGATATTCTGCAGTTCATCATTTAATATTTTTCTGATGTTGTTATCTTTACAGTTACTTAATTTTGCAGTCACTCGTTTTCTCTTTCGGAACAATGACCTCTTTTGTCTCTCGAACCAGCTTCTCTTTCCTCTTTGTTGTATTTTTGGGACATGTCTTTCCACAATTTCCAGCGTCTTCTCCTCTAAGGTCATTAGCATCTCTTCCGTTGTCTTGGCCTTGAAGATGGTTTTCCAATCTATTACTTCCATGTTGGATGCAACACCTTCCCAGTTTATAGCTTTGGAGTGAAAAATAAAAATTTAGAATTTGTTTCTTTCTGTTGTTCTTGTTCTTTCCTTTCCTGTTGCTTTTACATTGGTTGTTACTTCAATAATGTTGTGATCCGATAGTATAGTTGGGGATATTTCTACATTATCAACTAGGTTGCTGTTGTTTGTGAATACCAAATCTAGGCAGTTGTTTTTTCTTGTGTTTTCTGTTATTTCTTGTGTTGACATAAATTCATCAGCTAGAGCTAGTAGAATTTTTACCTGCTCCTGGTCTTCCCGTGATTCGTCCTGGTGTATACAAATATTTTTTTCTGTTCTTTTATATATCATGAATGGAAAATTAAAATCACCACGGAGAAAAATATTTGGGGTTGGAGAATGTCGATCTTTTGCCCAGTTTCTTACTTCTGTAATGGACTCTGGGAATTTTGAGGTTGGCGTGTTCGGGGGTCTGTACATTACAATTAGTACCATATTTCATTTTTCAACTTCTGCTGCTTCACATTCTACGAAGCTGTTTGAAGTACTTATAGTCATTTTTGCCATATGCCTTTCGCGTGTGTATGTACTACCGTCACTATGTAGCAATTGTAGCATATCCTCCTTTACGTCTCACTGTTCTGTCGGCTCGGAGGATGTTATAATTGTCAATTTGTATTTCTTTTTCGACAATACAGAACTCACAGTTATATATATATATATATATATATATATATATATATATATATATATATATATATATATATATATATATATATATATATATAAAGGGTGATCCAGATAAATGGGACCCATAAAAAAAAGCCAAATATTCTTAATATTTAATTCCTTTCATAAAAACTATATATCATTCGAAAGAGTAGAGTTACAAGTTTATTATGAAATATTTATTTTTTAAAAATGACTCCTTTCAAATGTGCTCCATTAGTTGCCAAGCATTCCAGTGTTCTCGCTTGTAAGTTCTGCATCACTTTTGCAAGAGTGTGCGGTAGTATGGCCTGTATCTCATTTGTGATGGCGGCCTTCAATTCTTGCAAGGTCGTTGGGTTATTTCTGTAGACCCTACTCTTTAAATATCCCCAGAGATAATAATCTAAGGGAGAAAAATCCGGAGACCTTGCGGGCCATTCAACGTCTCCAAATCTTGAGATTAACTCGCCTGGAAACGTTTGACGCAAAACTGCCATGCTTTTATTTTGTTTTGTATCTTATCTTGTCTTGTATTATCAAAACCTATACAATTCTGTACAAACTTGTAACTATCCTCTTTCGAATGATGCGTATGATTTTATAAAAGGACTTATAACTTACTTTAAGAGTTACAGGGGTTTCTTTTGGGTCCCATTTCTCTGGATCACCCTTTATATATATAACTGCAAACAACACACAGTATAATTAATGTAAAGAACGACGCTTGTGTAGAAGAGCGTCCGCACATGATGGGGAGAGAGAACGAGCAAATCCCGGGTTCGATTCCTGGGAGGTGCCTCATTTTTCATTTGCTCGTTCTCTCTCCCCATCTTGTGCGGACACTCTTCTACGCAAGCGTCGTTTTTATATATATATATATATATATATATATATATATATATATATATATATATATATCAAGAGCAATGAAGGAATGGGCCAAGGCGATAACGTCATGAGCTGCAAATATAACAAGGTCAAGAATCGTTTATACTGTATTTATAATGTACATGTTTTTGTTAGTTAACATATATGAATTAATAGATTGGACTATATATATATATATATATATATATATATATATATATATATATAATATATATATATATTTATGCAGGAAGAAGGGGCCAAGGGCAAATGCCCGCAAAAGCGCCCCTCCCATAGAAGAAGAAGAGAGCCAAAATCAAGGTCCATGGTTTTCGAGATGCCTAGACACTTTACGTTTGAAAGATGGGAGGTCATAGACTGGAGGAAAGATGGATTGAGGAAGATTGTTCCAGAGTTCACCGATTCAGTAGCTGAAAGACTGAAAATACCGATTAACCCTCGCATTAGATAGTTGGACAGAAAAGGAATGAAAAAGTGTAGAAAGTCTGGTCCTGCGTGCTCTTCTTAAAGGAGGAGGCATACAATTAGAGAGTTAAGAAGAGCAATGTCCGATATGATAGCGATAGTAAAGAGTGAGTGAGACAATATTGCGGCGAAGAGAGAGAGATTGAAGACAATCAGGAAGAGGCGGGGAATTGATGAGACGAAAACCCTTTAATTCCACCCGGTCAAGTACGGCTGTGTGGGTTGAGCCACCCCACACATGAAAAGCATACTCCATACAGGGGCGAACAAGACCCCTGTACAGAGACAGCAACTGAGTGGGGTTGAAGAAACGGTGGAGGCGGTACAGCACACCTAACCTCTCAGAAGCTGTTTTAGAAAGCGAGTATATGTGACCTTTCCAGGAAAGATCACGAGATTAGGAAACGCCAAGAATGTTAAGAGATGAGGAACGATTGAGTTGTGTGTTGTTGAAGGTAAGGGGGAAGTTGTGTGGAAGATTGTGACGAGTAGACAGATGGAGGAACTGAGTTTTTGAGGTATTGAAAGCCGCAAGGTTTTCTCTGCCCAATCAGAGATAACAGAAAGATCAGAGGTCAGGTGCTCCATAGCCGTACTACGCGAATCATGGAGTGACTAGTGAGAGGGACGCTTTGGGAAGCGGGTGGAGAAATGAAGAGTGGAATCATCGGCATAGGAGAGAATAGGACAGGAAGTGCGAATTAAAACATCATTAATAAATAAAAGGAAAAGAGTGAGTGACAGGACAGAACCCTGAGGAACACCACTGTTAATAGCTTTAGGAGAAGAACAGTGACCATCTACAACTGCAGCTATAGATCATCCAGGAAGGAAATTAGAGATGAAGGCACATGCAGAAGGATAGAAACCGAAGGAGGGCCGTTTGGAAATTAAAGATTTGTGCCAAACTGTATCAAAAGCTTTTGATATGTCTAGCGCAATAACAAAAGTTTCACCGAAATCCCGAAAGGAGGATGACCAAGAGTCAGAGAGATATGCAAGAAGATCGCCAGTAGAGCGTCCCTTGCGGAATTCATACTGACAATCTGAAAGAAGATTGTGGGAAGAAAGGTGTTTAAGAATCTTCCTATTAAGGATAGATTAAAAAACTTCAAAAATGTAAGAAATCAAAGCAATTGGACGATAGTTGGAGGGTTGAGAGTGGTCACCCTTCTTTGGGATCTGCCTGATTGAAATCGAACTTCCAGCAGGAAGGAAAAGTACCAGATGAAAGACAAATATGAAAGAGTTTGCCTAGGCAGGGTGTCAGCACAGAAGCATAGTTCTTAAGAACAACAGGAGGGACACCATCAGGACCATACGCCTTCCTAGAGTTGAGCCCAGATAGGGCAGAAAAAACATATTTGGAAGAGATTCTAATTTCAGACATAATAAAGTCAGAAGGGAGGAGGAGATGGAGGAACAGCACCGGAATCGTCCAGGTTGAAGTGTAAGCGAAAGTTTGAGCGAAGAGTTAATATATATATATAATATATATATATATATATATATATATATATTATATATATATAGATATATAGTACAGGGTGTTCATAAAGTCCCTATCTATTTCAGTGAAAAAGTAGCAAAAAGGGTAAAATTCAATAACAATATAATAGAAGGCATACATTTAATGAATACTTAAGCATATGATTTTGCATGAGCACCATCAGTATCTCTACAGAGTTCGAATCTGTCAGCAGAATTGCGAACACATTTTGGAGCATGACAGGGGTTAGTTTTGTAACTGCTGTTACGATCCGAGCACGTAAATGTCCCAGCTTCATTCAGATGGCATTTTAAATACAGTCGTCTTTCAACAAGATGCTGCACCTTGTCATTACACAAACATTGTTCGGGAGTACCTAGATGAACGATTTCCAAATCGGTGGATCGGATATGGAGGCAACAGGCCCTGGGCGGCTCGATCTCCTGACCTAACACCCTTGGATTTCTTTGCATGGGGCTTTATCACATCAAACGTCTATCAAACGAGGGTTACAGATCCGCAAGATTTACGTGCTCGTATCGTAACAGCAGTTACAAAACTAACCCCTGTCATGCTCCAAAATGTGTTCCGCAATGCTGCTGACAGATTCGAACTCTGTAGAGATACTAATGGTGCTCATGTAGAATCATATGCTTAAGTATTCATTAAATGTATGCCTTCTATTATATTGTTATTGAATTTTACCCTTTTTGCTACGTTTTCACTGAAATAAATAGGGACTTTATAAACACCCTGTATATATTATATAGATATATATTGGTATTAAAGGCAACAAATATGAAATTTGGTGAACAAATGTCTTATTATTTATATTACTGGACGAAGATGCTGCAATAAAGTGAACGAACCTTTTGTTTGAAGTCCGTCCGACAAGACACTAATAACTTTTCTCATACCTCATAGACGCTCTTTTCCTCTTCAGTGCTGCGCACCGTTTTATAAAAAGTCGTCTCTGTTATACAGAAATTTTTTTAAACTATGCTCCTAACCTCAGTGCAACACAAAATATTTGAGGAGAAATGCCAAATGCGCCATATAGAGAAAAATAAAAAAAATTATGGTGTATGAAAAATACAAAAAAAAAATAAATAAATAAATAAAGAAATAAAAAAAATGGCCATTGTTTGTGTCTGAATTAAGTAACATCTTTTACGCTGAAATAAAACTAAAAATATGCCACAAAAAAGATTTTAATGACTTTTTTTTATCGATTTTTAGTAGCAATATTGCGCTAAAAATCATGAAAAGTAGACTGCACTCTTTCTTATACAGTATTTTAATTAGCACCGAAAGCAACGGGTTTTCAGACACTCTTCATGAAATAATATCATAAAAAAGTGTGTGTGTGTATATATATATATATATATATATACACACACACACACACACACACAACACACCACACACACAGTATATATATTACATAAAATTTTATTAAAAGTTTCTGGTTCATAAAATATTAATATAATTAAAGGAAGCTTTACCAAAGCGAGGGCTGAAAACTAAATTCAATTGTCGTTTGATTCATTTTTTATTACCGGTTAAAATTGCATTCTTTACCAAATAAAAATGCATTTAAAATTGCAGGTTAGAACAATTGAACGTACATTGAATTTCATATCTTTTCTCCACAGTTTTTGGCTAAATTTTATGAATGCTATAAATATTTTTTTAGTTACTGTTAAGAAATGTTAGTTTTTATTAGCTTTATACGAGTATAAAACACGTAAATAACTTGCTAGATTCTACAGATAATTGCAAATTACAAATACTTTGATTTTATGTAACGAACGCGTCTTTATTTTATAAAAAACCTTTGGTTAGCTTCCGCCCGAATTGTTCATTCTGACGAAGGTCAAGCTTTTCACTCCACCTTAGACCTACGGTTTAACGTGGAATCCGAACCACGCCCCACCAGCAGTCCAGCGTCTAGGCCACCCAGGGTACCCATTTATCTACCAACCACTTTCTTTATTGTGTGGAAGGATGAACAGCTGGGTTTTGCTGCGCGCCGGCTGCAGTTACCGGGTCTTGAACCCGGGGCCGATGGATTCGTAGTCAGCGACGCTAACCACTATATATATTATATATATATAAGTGGTGGTGGACCGGATGTCAGTTTTTGAACATCTGCGGATGCGGATCTTTAATTTCAATATCCGCGGATGCGGATGCGGATATTTAATTAATCTATCAATATAATATAGAATTATGAATATAGGACATAATTTTTCAAATTTCATGATATTACTATTATGGCAGGCAATGCATAAAAATCAAAATTAATATTAATGTTTTCATTATGATAAAAATAATAACTTTCTCAAGAGTTTCGGCCACAGAAAATTCAATGAAACAAGTTTCATTCAATTTTCTGTGTTACCACCTATTTATATTTTGAAGTTTATATATTTATTTGTTCATTAATAACACTAGGCAACAAATTTCAACTTTTTTTTTGTTACAGACACGTGAACTACTGATTCCTACTAAAGCGCTGATGCTGATTTCAGATCTGATATCAAAATTTCTCTATCACGTCCAGATTTTGTGTAACCGAAAACCCCTATTTTTCATTTTTTTTCTCACCCGCTTCTATTACGAAAGCCGTCTAAGCTACTTTTCCGTGCCACGTTTTATGTTAAGCATACTTAAATAATTAGTGAACAGGGATGTCTTTCCTCCTTTATTCTGGCTTAAGACAGACAGCGGAATTCCGCTGGCGGAGTTACCACCCCTGCGCCCAACCATCCACCCAAAGCGCGTTAGTATTTTGTTGTTACTACTGAAAGGCAAATTCCTGTTCTTAAGTGAAACTTTGGTGTGTCCTCTTCCTTTGTCGCTTGTAGGATGACGAGCTCTCCTTCTGCAGGAACCAACAATAATCTCCCATCATATTTGGGTTGAAATTACCTTGGTATCTGTTTTCCATAACTGAGATCTGTTGGTGGAAGCGCTCACCATGCTCGTCACTTACAGCCCCAAGGTTGGCCGGGAAGAAGTCAAGATGAGAATGTAAAAAATGAATTTTCAAAGACATTCTGCATCCCATTATTTCATAAGATTTAAGCATGTTTTCTACGAGTTTACGGTGGTTTTCAGCTTTGTGGTTTCCAAGAAAATTTTGACAACTTCAACGAAAGATGTCCATGCTCCTAGTTCATTCTCATTTAGGTTAGATGGAAACGATGAGTCGTGGATGACACTGCGGATCTGTGGTCCAGTGAAAACTCCAGCTTCTAGCTTAGCATCTGTCAATATTCCTTTGAATTTATCCTTTAAATATTGGAAACCACTACCTTGATGATCCATACCCTTCACGAAATTTTTCATAAGGCCAAGTTTAAGTGAAGTGG